>JAHWFP010017366.1:75369-90679 GCA_023313725.1 Lithobius niger | reverse complement strand
AAATAATGACTTCGAACGTGAGACAAGTTATCAATAAAGACGTGTAGCGCGAGTTCCATTGATGATAATGGCACGTAACCATCTTTATCTTAGGTTGGGCAAGCAAATTCATCATTATTATGCACTACAATGAAAGAGGGTGTATAATGAAAGAGGGCGAGCGACCGACAATGTCAAACAAACAGATGTGGCCTATAACAATCGACATATTGCATTAATAAAGCTAGCTCTTAAGAGCTGACTTGGAAGAGTTTCAAAGTTTGTTGAGTAACAATCTCTGCATGCACAACCGCTGTTGGGTTTGTTGGGCTTGGTATCAGAACAGAGAAACGTCCTCCATTGAAAATAAACATTTACATAACACAAATCAGCAGGGGTTCAAAGAGGGAGCAGAGATGGGGATATTCAGACCACACAATAGGGGGCACTGGGGCCCACTACAGTGTTACGCTCAGGTATGCGGGAACCAGCTAGCCGGCGTATGTTACGCCGGGGGTACAGCTAGTAAAATTTAATAACGCTCAAATGTTCTATGATTTGACTTCTGGCTGTTTTCGCCCCTTTCAGTATATATCTAGACACACGCTAGTGTGTCGCGCCAAGTTAGGCAACAAACATCACAACAAACATCCAAACATCACACCAATTCAATTGTCGAGGTTGTAAACCATTGTAGCGCGACGCCATAGCATCAGTTTGTAATATCCTGAAGCAGAGTTGGGCACATTTCAGATATACTTGGATAAAAATAATAATGCGGTACAAAAGCTTAAATTGTGTTGAAATTGAGAGCAATGACACACCTGACAAAAATTAACTCGTGTAGGAATGCCAGCTAAGCTGCTTTCAATGCAAAATCTGACCCTCAATAACGTTGCAAATGTGTAACTAGCTACTTCTAGCAATGTTATACTTTTCATTTAACATTCGAACTATTAAGCGGTGCGATTAACTTGGAGAATGTTTTGGTGTGTTGATATCACTCCTTTGAAGAGCCGAACCATTCGGAACTTGGCGGCCCCTTTGACTTCAGTACAAGACGACGGACTGATTTCAGAATGCTGGCATTCGATGGTTTGGTTTCGATTCGATAACCCTGAAATGGACGCCATGTTGTATTTTTAATTCTCGCTGCAAGTAGCTATTTATTCTACCGTCGTCTGATCACTGCTAGAAGCTGTTATTTGATAGCTAGCTAATTCGCTCATCCCCATGTTAAATCCCATAGGGTGATTATTCATCGATACCGAGATAACGGGAAGGCTTCCAGCTATGAAATTGCACGAGTGGGTGTAGTATAAGACGAACTGCGTACCTTTTATGGTTTGAAGCCTGGGGGTGTAACGGGGATGGCGTGGGAGGGCGCGTAGGTACGAAAATATTGTTATAACCATTGTTAGTATTGTCAGCATCGTCTCTCATTGGACGGCCTAAGTTCGGACAATAAGAACGTGCATACTGACGTGCATGCCTAGACACACACTAGTGTATCACGATAAATCTAAACAACGCTGCAAAGAAATTGTATTCACGTCCAATTAACGAAAAATAAACCAACTGTAAACAAACAAAGAAAAATAAACAAAGCCAAAAACTGATAAAGAAGCCACCAAGGTGAGAGTGGTTCGGCCCTTCAAAGGAGTGATATCAACACACCAAAACTAAATAAATAAAACATATCACAACAAAATTAAAACCAAACCAAAACCTATAAAGAGGTGACTAAGTTGAGAATTGTTCAGCCTATAGGCAAAAGTTAGTAGCAAATTATTGAAAACCAATTTCTTGTTGACGTGGCATATTATAGTACACATCTGCACGGTAGTGGAGTTCAGTCAATACACAATTTAAAAAAAATATATCAACACACCAAAACATTCGCCAACTTAATCGGACCGAATAATACTTTGGACGTTAAATGAATACTTGAACATTGCTACCGAAGTAGCAATATTCTAGTTTTCATTTAACCTTCGAAGTATTATTCGGTGTGATTAACTTGGCGAATGATTTGGTGTGTTGATATCACTCCTTTGAAGGGCCGAACCATTCAGAACTTGGCGGCCCCTTTTACCTCGAGAAGAGAAGTTCTCGTTGCATAAACGCGTCCTTACACGGGAAGGAGGCGAACTACTTGCTGGCTTTAACCATGTTATTGAATTCTAGAGTATGGCCACTAGCTACTCGTTTTTTTTTAAAGTAAATTTTGCGCACTTTCTGGGCTGGTTTATTATTTTTTTGTATTACTGATAAAACATTTGATAAAACCCACGTTCAGGTGTTATAGTCTTTTTTTTTTTGTTAGATGGGATGGACCCAACAAAATTGGTTATACTGGGTAGTATTTTTCTGGCAAACCTGTTGCTAATGTAATCATATCACGTCATACTTTATCGAAGAGCTGTAGGAATATACGGCATTTTTAAACTCGGGCTTTAAACGTAGCAGCACTAATGTTTACGTTTAGAATGCTATAATACCATGATGTGAATATTGCATCTTAGCAAGTTTATTTTCTAAACACAGGATGATAGGCGTGCAAAGTTGATGCTGTTTAAAAATACGTGCATTGTTAAACTCTGATGTTAATGTTTAATATTAGAATGATGTAATACCATTATGTAAATATCGCATCTTGGCAATTTTCCTAAAGAGCAGTGACATTTGCCGCCATATTGGCACCAGCTTGGCACCAGAATGGGTTTTGGAGGGCATAACTACAAGGTGCACTACATAAAAATGGAGGGGAAAACAACGGAAGAGCGGATTTCTTAGGCTTAAAATAACGTTGTTTTCTCCAACAAAAATCGCGCGTTTTAGGTCTAAGAAATCACTCTTAACAGCATCGGCTTCAGTATGACGCCTTTCTGTTTCTCTCTGCAGTGCCCCTTGCAGCTGATCCATTATAAGTCTCCAGCATAGAGTTATATACAATAATACTACGTCGTGTCACTGCTACGTAGTATTATTGTGTGTAACTCTATGGTGGAGCCAGTAACTGGGTTAGCTGCAAGGAGCACTGGAGGGCGAAAAGAAGATCGTCTTACTGAAGCCCATGCTATTAGACTGGATTTTTTAAGCCTATAAAACGCGATTTTTGTTGTTGGAGAAAACAACGTTCTTTTAAGTCTAAGAAATCCGCTCACAAAGCACTGTTTTGACTAGAAGTGCCGTTGTTTTCCGTTACATTTTAATCTAGTGCACCTTGTAGTTATGCCCTCCATATGGTGTCTCGTATAGCCAATATGACGTCACTTGACGCTGCTCTGTATTCTGAACACAGAATGGTAGGCACGCAAAGTTGGTCCTGTTTAAAATACGCTAATTTTAAACTCGTATGTTAAAATAATGTTGTGTCAATGTTTAAGATTAGAATGATGCAAACCATGACGTAAATTTTAAATCTTGGCAATTTTCATATCTGAACACAGAATGGTGGGCTAGGCATACAACAAAAGTGCTTTAGTTTGAAATACGGCAACTTTAAGCTCAAACATTAAACGGTATGCTAATATTTAAGTTGAGAATAATGTGACGTAAATTTTGCATTTTTGCAGATTTCTTAAATTGGCCTAGCATAATATTTTTAATTGGGTCTTCCACTGATGCTGTGTTTCTTAATCGAGAGGAACCTTTATTCTAAAAACTTTTATGATGGAATATAATCTCTTTACTTTGCTATATCGTAAAGCAGATTTCCACAAAAAAGCAGTAGTGTTTAAGATAAGATAAGAGAGACAGAGGCTAAGGAACAGAATACTTATAAAACGTTGGAATAATAACGATAGAACATCCTTTTTTCTTGGTCAATTTGCAATAAAATAACACTACACATTATTTCAGAGGCAGACTGTCTAGTCATGATTTGCAGACATCGGGTAATTGAAAACACGCTCTCATGTCTGGAATATTGCAAAAATTCCTCCTTAACGTGTTTTATTGCAGCATATTCCTACATCCTTCACTTCTAAATATGCTGCGTATGCAAATAGGGCTTATATGGCCTAGTAATTACCGCCTCTCCTTGGTAGCGGGCTAAGGGGCGTCTGCCAGCAGCGCACATTATTAAACTTTATTACGATCTTAATTTTTAAGCAAGCTGTATTATAAGATTCCTCTGCTTCAAATCTGGCTGGAATGTTAAAAGTTCTCCAGTTTCAAAATTATTGACTTTCTTGCCACGAAAACCTGACCGCTAACTTCAGAGAGGGATTACGGAATGCAGGATTTTTTTCCCTCCTGTGTTTTAATTAGATTTAATCCTACTGCAAGATGGCCCGCGAAGATTGTCCTGCGGTAGGTTCTCAGAATTATACCGTGGAAAAATACGCAGTTTCCGTGCTGTCGTACAGAACGCTAATTATTACGGCATTTGTGCAGCTTATTTCCGATCTGATTTTCCCAATTCCTGGCTTAGAGAAGGACCTTGAAGTTGCAGTTGGTTATTGTGCAACAAACGGCCAACTGTGAAATCGCGAACAGAGTGAACGCAGAGTCTCGTCGTAAATGAATAGTGTGGATTGTATACGAGGTGAAATTTGATTGAGGGTATATAGCGGTGTAAATATGAAACTGTCTGCTGCATCTTTTTGCAGAGCTCTGGACCCAAATAACCCAAACGTTCTGTACCCCCGGCGTAACATACGCCAGTCTAGCTGGTTCCCACATACCTGAGAGAAATACTGTAGTGGGCAGTATGGAATGAAAAGGTCGCCTACTGCTCCCAGCCTCCGAACTCCGAACTCCCCAGCGGCCTACCCCCCCCCCCCCCCACATTCTCCCATTGTATGGTCCGATTTCCCCCATGCCCCCCCCCGGTAACCCTTTTCCCGTCCCGTAACCCCTGCCCCCCCCCCTCCCCGGAATCCCGTATTGTTTGGTCTGAATATCCCCATCCATATTCCCCTCCCTTTGAACCCCTGCTGATTTGTTTTGTTATGGAAGTAAATGTCTTTTTTCAATGGAGGACCCTCAATTACCAGTTTCTTTGTTCTGATACCAAGCGCAATAAACCCAACAACGATCGCGCATGCAGTGATTGTTACTCAACCAACTTTGAAACTTCGGCTCTAATAGTCAGCATTATTGAAGCAATAGTGTTTGTTGGGGCGCATATCCGTTCTCATTGTCGGCCGTCCGCCCTTTTTCTTTGCTACCGTGGGAAGAATGAGCCCGCTCGCGCTCTTGCTTTGATCCCTAACAATCCTTTTTAGCTCAATCCTTAGAAGTCTGCTCCTAAGCGAAATAAATATATAGATACCCAAAAAAACAAATAAAATGTTGAGGATTGTGACGTAACAAGAACTAACCTGCAACAGATGATCAACAGATTAATACTGTTACACTAATTAAGAAGTTTTACGTCACATAAGTATATTATTATTGTAACAGAGTCGAAATGGGTTCACGTCAAAACCATTGTAATCAATCTCGGGGCGAATCTGCTAAGGACTAGATCCGATTTCAGAAAATTAGTCTGGTTTCTCCAATCAATTGAGTCACAAGTCCTAGATCCCTTTCGCCATTCAATTTGATCTTATCCTAAAATATCCAAACTCATGCCCAGATGTTAGTTTGGCTGGGTGAAGGGGACGGGAGGGGGGGGGCGGATTGAGGCTTAATGGCGCTTCGACAGCTACAGCATTAACACCAACCTCAGTCACAGTGCAGTGGTCCTGGTTGGAAATGCGCCACACATTACACAGATGTTAAATAAACCCCAAATCTAGGTTTTATCATACATATGTGCCTCCTGCAAAAATTAAAATATCCCGGATGGGAGTCAAGGTTTAACTGGTGAAAATTCCTTGCTCAAAGCCAACTAGTCCCATTGTAAAAGTCAGGAGAGATAATAAACAACTGGAACTGGATCACCCTAGTTTAAATTGATTTGCTAGAGTAGTTAAGACCAACCAGTAACAAGGTATAAAGCTGGTAATTTTCTCGGTTAAACGACTGCGGTGATCAAGTCGATGGCAACCCCTAACGATCGCAGGACGTGAACCACATCCAAAACAGGAGCACAACTACATGATTTTACAAGCAATGATAGTTACTGGTAAATACTACAATGCACTACACAAGGGTCATGGAAGCAAGAGGTCGCCTCTGTGCCTGTTGTGCCATGGTGTCCTGTCGCAAATTGTTTTCATAACTTTGATTGCTTATAAATGTTATGATTCTGCTTTAAATTCCTATTCTGTTTTTGTTTTTAATTCGCGTGCGCGTTGGTTTACAATCCTTTACAACTTCCAGTTTACACTGCTACTCAACGAAGTGCTTCATCGCGGGTGGATACCCAAATTGGAAGTAAATTACAACTCAAGGCCTTCAAATGGCTCTTTCACCATCCAGAATTTCTAAAATCCTGTGAAAAATGTGAAAATACACGAACAATCAAATACAGTGCAAAAATTTGTGAAATGTGTGAAAAAAAGAAGAAAGCTATGTAAAAAAAATGGATTTCAATGCCAGCCAACCACCTTCACATGTAGTGGTGTGTAGTCGTGAGCCAATTTTAAGGCCTTGAGTTGTAATTTACTTCCAATAATTTATCAACATGATGACCTTGATGGGAGATGTCAATATCAACCATTTTTTCATGTCATAACGGCTTCCGAGTCATATAAATATTTCCCTCGCTTATTCTCTCCTCATAGTATACATTCCAATCTATTCCTCTAGAGCCAATCTTTTTTTAAATTGATTTTATTTCACCATAAATACAGAGAATTTTTGTAGTGGATGTGTTTTTGTTTCATAGTGTGAAGCCTGTGGATTGTTACGTGAGCGAAAATAAATGCACTAAGTCGAAAATTACACAACATTGAAAAAAAATGCTAACGGTGCAAGGGAGCAAGATAACAAATAAAACACTACGTTTCTAAACTGTCAAGAGCAAAATCGTTAAAAAAAAAAGTGGGGGGGGGTCACCAGATTACCTGTTTTTGTTTAAATGCATGGGTGGTCTGGCGATCCCCATCCTTTAACGATGCTTTCTTTGCTGCTGATATTGTAGAGACAAGTTTTAATTTTACTTGGTTTTACACTTAAAAATGGTGTCGAATTGTGACTCCAAAAGGTCAGTGTTTTATTTATTGGCGTTTTACTTTGCAAAAAAAAATTTTTTTTTCAGGGTTGACTGGGATGTGCACATTGCTAGCGACGTGATTGATGCTCTTGATATGAATGACGTTCCTATCTATTTGTCTAGAATCGCCAGGATTTCTTAGTGGGTTTATTCATATTTCATACAGTAGGAAGCATGAAAATTGTGATGTGCAGATCCTTTAACCCATTTTCTTTAGTTATTAAAAAGTGCCTAAGCCCACTGCGAAGCACAAAAAAGTCTCTTGTGTGTGTTGTTGGCGGGTTTTAACACAGAGTGTGTTGACATAAACAGTAAAAGAGATACAGAAAAATGATTAATGAAATATTCTTAAAAGTATTCTTGTATTTTCAAGAGTATGTTTTGGTGGAAAAATACCACTGATACGAAACTAAAGTTGTTAATTTAACATGGATGCTCTCAAGAATCCACAGCTTATTCGTTTTTATTTATTTGTTCAGTTTTGTCAATTTCCTAACATTCTTGTGGCGTTTTATTTGCCAAGATTGGTTTTGGTTCGTAAAATTTGTCCAACTTCTGCCCATATTCGTCTCTTGCTAGCTCTGGAAGAATTCGTATTTTCTTAGTTTGATAAGTTTTAGTTTCCAGTTTATCCAAATGTTTACCCTTAAGGATATTATTTTTCAATTATCGTACAATTTCTTTAGTTGATCTACGTTTCAATTACTAACTTTTTGAAGACGTGTTTTGTTTTATGTATGAATTTTCTGAAAAATAAAACTTTCGCTGCTTTATTTTATATTTTCTGTAATCGTTCAGTATAACTGTTTTATTATTATTTTGATTTTTACTTACATGCTATGTTTTGTACTTTCTTGTACGATACCCCACATGCCACACACGCGAGCTTCATCTCTTGTGGGGTGTGGGCACGTGCTATATTGTTGTACTGTTATTGTTTATTGTAATAAACTCGCTTATTCGCTTGTTGTGTATTGACGTCATACGCTTCAATTGCATGTCTCCATAGTGACTAAGGCCTCGCATCAGTTTAAGATTTAAACCTGCGTGTACTGGATGCCTGGCAACACTGAAGTCCAAAATTGAAATCCGAACAAAAATAAAACTACTGTAGAGAATGTCAAACGTTATGTCCGTTGTTGGTTTTATTCCGAATTACGTTACAATGTTAATGGCGATTTGTGCGCCTTTATTTCGGATTAACTTCTTGGTAGAATTAACTTCAATAATCCATTCAGCTTTTGGCTACTTTAGCGCGCGGATGTTAATAGGAGGATTACATCAGCACTGAAGTCGAAAATCGAGTTTAGCTTTGCCTGCAGCAAACCACGCAATTTTTCACACGCAGCTGCCCTGATTTGTGCATGTGAAGACGTAATCCATTGGCTAGATTATCAACGTAAAAATCGTTTGGAAAAATGCAGATTACTCAAATTCACTACGTACACGTGTATGCCATATGCAATGTATACGATAACTGGTCTTGTAAGAATTAGTATATTTTGCATCCTCACAATCTATCCTTTAATCCTTTGATCAAGTCTGGTTGCCTCTTTAACCCCGTCTTGTGATTTATTCTTTATTGGTGGAGCGGAGCGAGCGGAGCGTAGCCTATAACGGACGCTAAATTTCAAAATGATAGTTGATTTGTTGGTTGTAGTAGCATTTCTGTGTTTGGGTGGAACCCAAACAAAAGATACGATTGGTTGAAATTCGCTACATCGCTTGAAACCCCCCAAACGTATTGTTGAGCTTGAATTTGCCGTAAATCGACCGATTATTAAATTAGAAATTACACTTTTTCGAATTTACAGATCTAATACTCACCACTGAAATATGGAATCTGGAATGGTTAAGGAATTCCGACGACGCATTCACCGTGCTTTTGGTGAGCAAATGGACTTTTTTAAACAAGGAAAATTAAAACGTTATATCTTCCTGATAACTAACAATCTTTTCGACGTAATTCAACGAAATAATCACATTTGATCATCGAATTATGACCACAACAGAAAGGTAGACGATTAAAAAAATAATCCCGTTAATGATACACTTTCGTTTCATTTGAAAAATTGTTTGGCGAATTCTTTTCAACATGGCGACAAAAAGTTCGTTTAAACTGTCTTAGTGAATCTTTCATTTGCACCTTAAATTCTCGTAGGGTGACGAAGCTGTGTTCACGAAACGAAATTACGCCGCAGACAATACGTTTGTACCGCGGTACAAATCATTAAAACGTCTTCGTGTAACAGCTTCGAAATTCCCCGTTACCATGGCAACAACAAACTCTCAACACCAGGATGCGCGATAAAAACAATCGCGAACGCAGTCCTGCGGCGTACGTATAATACGCTGCGTCGTTTTTGTGGACACCAAATCGTAAAGGCTAAGAGCTCCAGCAATACTAAAACCACGACGCTTATGAAAGTAGAAATTAATTATCGTGAACGCGAAAATTAAATCTAATGATAGAAAGCAAAGAAAAATACTAAGTTCTGAATTTAGAGCAACGGTGCTTCAAACATTGTCTGAGCCGAATGTGCAGTTTTGACTAGGAACTCGGCTTTTGGGCTTAGCTTGAAAATACGATACCAGTCAAAATGTGGTATCTACGCCAATTTTAGACTGAGTTTGACATTCAAATGCACTAAAGTGGTTGCCTCGATGAGAGCTTTCCAGTGGCATGGACTAAAAATCAGAAGTAGATGGGCTTGTATTATTTTCTAGTGCGGAGGCCAAGAATCAGGTTGATTTCCATTCGTGTTATGTCTGTGACAATTAGGTCACATGAGAAAGTCTGAACAAATATTAAACTCGGAACTTGTAGTCAGGGTCAATATCCCCAGCACAGTGGTCAGAGGGCGTAGTATGTAGGGTGTTCTGCTTTCCAGTTCCAGTCTGAGGTTTTTTATTAAAGTAATTTCTTTTGAGCCTTAAGTCAGCCGAAGCAATTCAGTGCTCATGTGGCTGAACAAGCTCAATTTTAAACATTACGAGACTATTAGAGAAAAAGAGATATCTGGTAAAGGGAGGTGCTAACCTGGGGATTCAATACGGAAAACCTCCGATCATCGCCTGGCCCTGGTTAGGCGGTGTTTCGTGAAGTCTCAGGTTTCTACCTTAGTTTGGGCGTTTAAGGTTTACGTTCGTCCTCTGCTCGAATACGCAAGCCCTGTATGGTCACCGTATCTCCTACACGACATTGACTGCCTGGAGGCGGTTCAACGTCAGTTCACAAAACGTGTAACTAACCTTAGAGATCACCCTGCTGCTGATCGTCTATCTAGATTGGGACTTCAGCCACTCGAGTTACGTCGGATTTGGGCCGACCTTGCACTGACTTTTCGAATTGTACGGGGAGAGTTGCCAATCGACCTTCCCTTTTTCGATATTTCTTCAGCTACTCAGGCAAGGGGCCACTCTTATAAATTGCAGGTCTCCAAATCGCGAACAGACTGCCGGAGACACTTTTTTGCTTTACGTGTAGTAAAGATCTGGAACTCGCTTCCGGAGTATGCTGTATCTGCCACCTCGGTCACTGCCTTTCTGAGGATCATTCGCAAATTACCACTTGACCATTTTCTAAGGCGGACGTATTAAACAGTTTTTACTTAATTTTATTCTCACTTTTGGGTGCGGCGTAAGGGGCCTTGCGCCCTGCTGTTAACCTTGCTTACCAGTAAAAGTTATTATTATTATTATATCGTAGGGGCCGAAAGATTGTCCAGAATTGGCCAGAATAGTTCCCATAGCCACTAAAAGCGCATGGTAGCCTCTCACGCTACCCTGGCCGGCAGTCTTGGCGGGGACTTTGCCAAGGTTCCCTTTCCACCAGATCCGCAAACCTCCAGCCACGATGATCTGAGCTCATATCTGTGTATTATGTATCCTCATAATCCAATCTTTAAAGCAGACTGTTTCTTCGTAAACTGTTTACCTCATGATTTAATTTTTATTTAATTAGGAGAATAATGAAACCAGTTCAATTGTTACTCACGTACGAACACAGAAAAAACAGCACTTGTAGATTGTAGATCAAACTCGATGATAAAAGTTAGATAATGTAACTGGGCAGTACAAACCAATCATAAACTGCAACTACGAAACGAGATACCTCATTTATCTGATACAGACCAGACCTGATCACTTTTTTTTAACCCAGTAATCCGAAAACTGGTTGAATAGGGACCTTGTGACCTTGCCTGATTCAGTGATCCGGTGAGCCTGCCTTACTCGGTGAAACAATGACATATAATTCTTAGTCCACCTTTGAATTAGATCTTTGGGTAATATTTATCGCAGCAGACGACTTAGTTAAGAAGCGTAGTTTAAGAGTCTGACTGAATGCATTACCAAAGATAGTAAAATATTCTCCGTAGCAACCGTCGTGTATTTTGTAAACACTTTCAGTAATGCAAAGGAAAACGATGCGTTCTTATTGCATCATTGGCTGACCATATCTGTCCAGTTCACTGGGTCTGACCCGAAATGACCCAAATACTCAAACCACGCGTTGTGTAGTTAGTGGTCTTAAACCTGACCCGAGCGACCCGAACGTGACATTATATTTCTCACTGAATATTTTATATTTTTATTCTTATTTGCATGCCAAACAGTACCTAACTGACTTTCTAGCTATAGTTAAAAAAAATATCTAATCGCAGAACATGCTTTCTATAGTGTTTGAGGATGTGTATAGTTGTAAATGCTTGCTAAGGAGATGGACGATTATTCACAAGACACAATGCTCAATCCTAATTCACCTCTTACTGTACAGCTAGGGGACTGCACACTTAGCATTACATATTAGGCGCTAGGTCAAGGTTTGGCCCCTTGTCCTGCTCTTATCAGCTCTGGTGGTTCGACTTGCAGGTCTGACCACCACACACCAATTAACTCGAGCCTTCGATTCTGTCCCGTTTTATACCCACGCGGGGGAGGGGAGGGGAAGGGGGGCAGAACAATAGGATCTTGCCTGAGGCATTACGGCACGTAACGTGAAACAGGCGCGATCCGGTCCTAACTGGTTGAACAATAGGACTGGCTCGCTTACCCGGATGCTGGCGCTGGGTCAGCTGCCATGTGTGCATGGTAGCTAGCGCCGCTCAGCATCCATGTTAACGGCAAGGTACACTGCACGTGTGGCTAAATGCGTGCGTGCGTACTGCCGTACATGTAAGCACGTTACATGTTTTAAGGGGGTGGTTTAGGAACTGTCAGGAGGAAGTCTGACGAATTTTGTGGGTTCTAGTCTACTCGAAGGGGTTACGTGTTACGGAGCAATAAAATCTGGCAAATTGTGATAGAGTTAGCAGCCATCTTGACAACTGAAAAAACAATTCTATTCATAATTCTGATTCCAATTTTGATGGCCTTTTAGTACCAAATTTCTAGCGAATTTGTGAGCGTTATTAAGCTTGTTACAAAAAAAGGCCCGTTTTTGTGTTAAACATAACTGGAGACAGATAATTACTAACTCTTAACACGAGTAAGCAATGATTATCGCTCATAAGTGGGTCGCAGGTTATCGATTAGCTACTTCGCGTGCTAATTACCAGTAACGTTCGTTCCTCTGCTAAAAATATTAGGGGTCATTGTTCATTTCCTTCCTCTTTAAACGAGTTTAGTGTGTTGATGTCCGTATACCGAAAACAATTAAAATAAATAAATAAATAACTAGGCTGGATAAAGTCCAAAGTATCTTGGTTGTGCAAAAAGTGACTGAACCCAGTAAATTGATTATCAAACGTAATATCCCAAGAGCTAAGGAAATTATCGATAATTTTTGTCAACCTGAGTGTTTTGACCCCTATAAACTCACGAGTACTATTTAGGCAGACATTAATTTCACGAGGGAAATTATCTGCCAATAAATAGCACGAGTGAATTTAATGGGCCAAAACACGAGTGTTGAAAAAAATTTGATAATTTCCAAATTAGTTAGAGAATTTCACGTCATATTTCAGTATTCAGTACTCTAAATTTCGTATGCAACATTAAAACATTTTGTAAAAGTCGCGCTGGCGTCCAAATATCGGCGCGCCAATTGGCACTACGACCGGCAGGAATAAAATTGATATTCGCCGCCGCTGAAGAATTTTTCATTTGGGCACACCTCCAAACATTTTTACTTTAAACAATTCCGTAATAATAAATAAATTAGTAAATATAGTACATATTTTGAGTTATTATAAAATTGCAAGATAAATTTGAAAAAATCAAATATGTACTACAGTGGAGCATAATAACTTACATACGGTGATCCGAATTTGTTGTTGGTTACGTTAGGCCTAACGACGCAACCGAGCTTCGTTGGCTTCGCTAGCATCTTCTACATGTGACTGCAGGCGTTGCTAGGTTACGGAAATGATCGACACATTACGTGTTTCGAAAGAAAGGCCTTCCGAATTGTTTTTGGTAGGAAAATACATACTTTTATTTGAAATGAATTCAACAAACGTATCGTAACATGTCAATTGTGTAACGTTTGAAGCGAGTGACTACCGAAAGCCTATCAACTTCAGAAAGCGCTCGCCATGTTTTGCACGGTTTTGCATTACACTGCGTCGACCAATGAAAGCTACAGGATATTGCCTAACTGATTTAGTTTTAAATTTAGCCAATGAACACCGACTTACAGTGATAATCACGTACACGTAGCTTTTGAAAGCTACTGCGTGATTATCACTGTAAGTCGGTTGTGATTGGGCGAATTTAGTACACGATCAAGTGAGCAAATTTCTGTGACGGGAATTCTCTGCTTTATCATATGTATCACAATTCTACGCGTACTAAATAAACTGAGCTTCGGTCTCCTTGGATAGTTCGTCATCTATAATAGTTAGCATTCTTTGCGAAGGACGAAATACAACACATATCATTGCGTGTTGTTATCTGGCGCAAATATGACTAATCGTATCTATATCATATCCAAAATCTGAAAAGATATCCGAACGCAAAAAATATTAAACGAATCAAATATAAAATACAACGTTAGTCTTTTATTTTTCCTTTATTAACACCTTCAGTACCAGGATGAGAAAATTATTTGTTCGGCTTCCCACCGCGCGTCACCCAAAACTTACATTTTTTGTAGCTGATACATTAAGGGCAGTAAGTCATTATTGATGTATACAGGCTAGAATTAATATTTTTCAACTTTCCACAAATTCCTGAACATTTTAATGAAAGTAATCGGTGTACTGAACGATTAAATCACCTCTCAGACGATGGCATAATTGCTAAATTTTGCTACTTAAATAAAAATTATACTTAAACTGTTATTTTGTTTGTTTCTTTCCATGAATGGAGATGAAAACGCAGGATAATCTAGTCAATTAAATTAGCCTTTTAAGTTAGTTTGTATTTGCCAGAGTTGCTAAGGAATTATGGATTAGTCTTGTTTACCTGAATACGTTAACTGAAATATTTACGCAGTATCCTGAGTTTCTTCTTCGAAACCGTTCTACAAAACATTTGTTCTAAAGTGTCCGCGGCCTATCTTGAGTTCACCGCAGAACGAACACAGATAATCGATTGTACGTTTTTGGTAGCAGAGTGCCTTGTTGATATCCAAGATGGTTAAAAAAACAATGGCGGCCGTCGATTAAAGTCGCCCCGTCCAGGAAGACGTAGCCGATCATAAAATACGCCGCGCACACAATAATAGAGGAAATAAACTATTGAATGAAACCAAGTAAAATTACAAGGTCAATCTTGCGTCAATCTTATTCCATATTATAAATATATATATTTCACTAGCCCACTTTACATTCCGAACGTTCGGACGTCTATTGGGAAAAATCATGTTACAATTCAAGGAACAAAACTTTTAACAAATAAAATTTGCAACAAAGGAGGCGATTTTAAATCATGTCAAAACATCATTTGCTCATGTAACAGTTTTCGTATCACACCTTCTTGCATTAGAAGTTGTTATGAACTGCTTTAACTACTTCATATTTCGATATATGCCCGGCTTAAAGTGCTGTAGTGCCAACGGATCTCATAGGATAACACTAATTTGCTTCTTCTACATCATTTTGAGGGACAGTTATTTATCAGCTGCCATAGTTTAAACTGTGTTTAGTTAAATAAATGTTAGCCAGAACTACATTTTGCCTGACGTTTATTATGTGCGGCTCTTTAGCCGTACCGTCTGCGTTTATTTATGTGGCTCTTTAACCGCATCTTCTGCCTTTCTTTTTTGTGGCTCTTTAG
>JAHWFP010017366.1:18260-55454 GCA_023313725.1 Lithobius niger | reverse complement strand
TCAGCGTCGCACTAATACGTGTAAAAAAATCTCCAGCGACCCAAAAAACAGGCTGGAGCTTCTTTTACACGTATTAGTGCGACGCTGATGGCTTACATGTCTTTTTCTAATATCTGTTCCTTTAGGGCTTTAAGTTTTTTAAGGCTTAAATCCGTATTTTATACGCTTAAGCATTTTTTAATACTAATATCTACTATTTTTTTTGTTCCAGTAAGAATAACAAAGAAAAGAATATTGCAATCACCTTAAAATAACTGTTATTAAATAATCTTTTTAAAACTCAATTTTAATCTATAAAAATTGAAAATCGGTTCTTTGGTTCGATCTCTAGGTGATGGCAAAATTTCCCCACCAAGAAGAACAATTGTAGTCGCCTTAAAATAACTGTTATAACCTATACTTATAAGAAAGGCTTGTGTACCAAATTTCATGCTTTTAACTTGATTTGCAAGAATTTGTGTGCTTCACTTAATGATTTCTGCCCAGTGCTCACCAATCATAAATGCTCTGCCTACGAGAATACTGCAGTCACATTAAAATTGCGTTCAAAAGACTCCAGTCGTTGTTAATACCTGCACTTTAAGCTAAAGCAAATTGAAAATCGGTTCAGTGGTTCGATCTCTAGGGTAGAGCAAAATTTCGAGTCGATTTGGCTTTCCGTCACAAGAATATTTTAGTCACATTAAAATAGCATTTTAAGGCTCTAGACCTTGAATGTCCATATCTACGTTTTAAGCTATAGAATTTGAAAATCGGTTCAATGGTTCGGTCTCCAGGTGACAGCAAAGAGTCCCAACAACAACAACAACAAATGGCCATACTGTGGACGCCGAATGGTTCGATTGTTGTCATTAGTATTTTTAATGCAGAGAAATAGTTGCGACACGACTCCAAATACCGAATTACGCTGGTCTATGTCAATTCTGGGCAAAGCTATAAGATTTCAAAGTCTGACTTTTAACGTGGAAGTTCTTTCTGATGCTTACATAAGGACCGCTATCGTGGTCCTTGATAAAAGTTAGAACTTTCCAGAATTATAAAGGGAATTTTATAAAGGGAATTATAAAGGGAATATTGAACACGTACCCTCCTCATTCCCACGAATCTGTTTATAAGATTCTCGGACGAAATATTAGAAACTGACGGAAGCACTGTTATTTATACGTAGCAAATCAAAATGATTTGATTTTAAATTAATGAGTGCTACTTTGAAGCAGCATTACTCACACTCATCGAGTTCAAGGTTGCTTTAGGGTCCGGTAAGGGCACAAAACATTTAATGCGCGCCTGTAGCAGTTTGTACAAACCATTTTATTTGAGGGGCAACATAGATATAAGCCTAAACACAACATTTACAGCAATCAGAATTTCTTAAAAAAAAAAAACACTCGAATATATAGATTTGATTTTCAACAAAACTGCTTTGTGAGTTCTTAATTTTCTTTAACAGTTAAAGTGGCATTATCACCGATTGAAATGTGAACGAAATACCGTGGCACCATCTAACGACAATGATATTGTTAATATTTGTACATTGCTCCCAGGTGCACGAAGACAAATCAAATTTTCACTCAATAATTAAGGATGCCGTTGCTTGTTTGTTTCCTTAAAAGAAATGCCGTGGTGCATGCCTAGGTGCATGCATGGCTTGGTGCAAGCAAGTACTAGATGATACTACATAGCGGTAGATGATGTCAGATTTCGTCTGCTTTCAATCGGTGATAGTGCCACTTTAGTGTATAATCGTTGTAAAAGTCATTCCAACGAGTTGCACTCGCATACTGCAACAATAGGGCGTTTTGCACACTTAAAAGCAAATAAAGACAAAGTGAAGAACGTTTGTACCTGATACAATATTAAGAAATAATAATTCATACCTTTCCATTTTTGCATTATTTCTAACCACTGGATTCTGCATTCAAGTTATGTTCTGCTGCTAAGGGCACTTTGAACAATTTGAATTCCAGTAATACCCAAAACAACTAGGTACAGAAACTTTGAATTTTTCTTAATATTCTTCTGAAAAATTCTGTAAGCAACGATTTACAATTGTTTTGTCGGTATTTAGAAGTGTTTAAAAAGGCCTCTTATTGTATAAACAATATTTTGAGATATTTTAGGCAGATTAGCACAGAAATTAGCCAAAATAGTATCAGGCCAGGGGGTTGTGAGACTCCATCACATCCGGGAAATGGCGGTATTCCCACAGCGGAGCTGACGCCGCTACCAATGCTGGAATAACGTTCCGCCCTTGTAGTGGCACATTTCCACAGCGTGTGGTATTCCCAACTCGATAAATTTCTTTTATTTACTACTTTTATTTTGTATCCTAACCATACTGCCGAAGCTCAATATGGGTTGCAAGGAATATTTGTAGTGTAGTCATCCTTCATTAAAGCTATTTGACGATTTTAAAATTCGATTACCACAGGAAATTACAAAAAAAATTTAATCCGGTTGCAAAATATAGGAAATTAGCAAAAAATATTGTTAACAAGCCAGCATAGAAACTATGCCCAAAAGTATTATTTTAGTTTTAAGCTGACTTATGAGTTCAGGCTCTTCCTTAATTCCAGTGATTTTAAAACTGTTCTAGTCAGATTAGTATACAGAATCGTACAAGTTGTGTTTACTTTTTGAAGCATTTTGAGAGCAGCTTTTCAACTGTTTAAAGCAAATATAAAGACTTTTCAGCCCAGTTATCACAGAAACTGGCCAAAAAAAGTTGCATAAATTGGTTGCAAGGGACATTTTTAGTGCTACCTTCGTTGATTCAACCGAAGCAAGGATGCTTCCATATATATTTCATATGGTTAGGCAGTGCTATGCTAAGAGCTTGGGGCAGGGACTGTTCCAGTCGCAAGTGGCGCTGCGAACAAGATCGGTCGAGCTCGTCGGTGCATTAGCATTGAATTCAATGGAAATGGAATGATACGGTCTCGTTTCGAAACGTTGTTACGGCTACGTAAAACAAATAAAATAATTTTACAATGAAGAAAGATAATTTATGGCTACTCTCATAGTGAAGCGAGAAAATGTTTACTCTAGTAGAAGTATTTTTAAAAACGATTGAAAACAAGGTTCGCAACGCAACGCGTCATTCGCGTTCTCGCCCCACGTTTGAAGTGTTACGCCAACTGTTAAATCGACTGCTACCGTCTCGTGATTTCGGCAGTTCTATTACTTTCGACAATCAAATAATGGCGAGGCGAAAACTGGTCACAGTTAAATTAACACGTGTCCGCCTGAAGCGGGTGTAAATCTAGGATTAACAAAAAACGTAGTTAATACATTGACAGTGTTTGTCGGATGCGTGCATGCATTCCAATGCTACTGCTAGTTTGTGGACATACATAAAACTAACCGGTGCAAAGTGAGGTTCCGAATCAACGTCTTTTTTGTCAACTCCCGATCATTTCGTGAGATTTCTCGTATCCAGACGTTAAGCCTATAGTGTTGCACGAATCTTCTTCAAAGGAATTTGTTCTGTTGACAAATGTTTTGAATCCTAGCATGAAACAAGCGATCGGCGCAGCCTTTCCCTTATCACCGCAATACTAATTCGGCACCGCCGCTAACTTTAACTTGCTGCTGGCGCCATCGTGTGAGCGGAACTGGCGGAGCCCCTGGCAATAGCATTGCTAACAGCGCATATTGCCTAAACATATGAAATATATATGGAGGCATCCTTGGCCGAGGTTAAGAATCTTTTGGTCTGATTAGCGCAAAAACCTGGTTGAAAATATGTCGTATACTGGTTGTAAGTTGCGTTGTGAGGGCTGCCATTTTTGGTTCAAGCAAATAAAAGTTTTTGTTTTCGTCGTTTGAGCACAGAACCTGGATGAAAATAAAATGCGTGTTGGTGGCTACGGAAGTTTTGAATGCAGTTTTCTGTTGCTGTTCTTAATGTTACACCATGAGGGCTTCGTTTTTAAGCTTAGAAAATTTGCAGATGTGTAGCGAATAAATCATGAAATGCAAATGGCTGTTTTCTACGTTATGGTAGAAAATGGTATGAACTCAGTCGATGATTGTTCACTTGTGATGGCGTACTTTCCCATGTCAAGTTGCCTTAGTATGCATGTATACGTCGTGACATGGATATTGACATTGTTTAGAAGTCCATTGTGACGTTTATCAATACCTGTTCATTTACACGTCCAAATCGCTGCTGCGACATTTCCCATTTTAAATAATTTCGAGTGGGAAGTGGAATTGTAATGACACTAACATATTAGATAAGTTGCGATGTTTTCTGGGTTATTTAGAATCGAGTTAGTTTCCAGTTCAAGTGATGCTTGGTCGGTTATTCCACGGTTGCATTGAGTGGATAGGTATCATCAGGTTGTAAAATACCATCCTTAGCTGATTCCTTTTACCTCATCTTTGCCGTTCCAGTCACATATTTTCATCTCCTTTTTTGGCCTGTCAGGGATGTAAAAATCAAGCCACCAACTGCCTGTGGAGAATACAGAACTTCTTGTCCATATTATACCCATCCCCTCTTTAAATCACGTAATGGTACCTCGGTGTGTAGCATTGAAGCAGTATGTTCGCCCTACGAAGTATATTTTTACGTTGAATTTTGTGGAGCCACGCAGCCATTCATAGTATTTGCAGAGATGGCAGCAGACATTGCTATCTTGACAATGGGCGGGGGTCCTCTTTCAAGATTCCAAAGAGTCTGTCTCCTCCCGTGATTCCAAAGAATCTGTCCCCTCTCGTGATTCTAAAGAGTCTGTCCCCTCTCGTGATTCCAAAGAGTCTGTCCCCTCTCGTGATTCCAAAGAGTCTGTCCCCTCTCGTGATTCCAAAGAGTCTGTCCCCTCTCATGAATCCAAAGAGTCTGTCCCCTCTCGTGATTTCAAAGAGTCTGTCCCCTCTCGTGATTCCAAAGAGTCTGTCCTCTCTCATGATTCCAAAGACTCTGTCCCCTCTCATGATTCCAAAAATTCCGTGCCTAATCTATATGCATGTTTGTTCATCCGCACTATTAGAATCGTAAGATTGGTATTCTTAGGGCTATTAAGAAGAACTGCACCCGTAAAGAAAAATGCACTTCAGCACATTTACAGTCAGAGTAAATTTCTGTCATTATATCGACCAATCTCAACACATACTATTAAAAAAGGAAAAGAAAAAAACAGGCAACACGTTTTTTAAAACATTTGAAAGTGAAGACATTCAATAAAGTCACGTTTCAAAATAAACAAAAATCCAAAGTAAAAAATAAATAGCAAGTCTTAAGCCACATGATGTATTGAGAAATTGGCTGATGAGGTTAAATGATTGCGAGTAGGTGAGTGGATATTTTCGATTTGATGAATGCTTTCACATTGAAACGTTAGAAATTACATGCGTACCGGGGATTGTTGATATAATGAATGACAGTTTTACTTTGGCCATAAATGGGCTGCAGTGCATTTTCCCTGGTGACCAGTTATACCTCTTTATAATTCTGCATAGGCTACCATGAAATTCTTGGGTTTCGCCTTGTCCAATGTCTTATTTTTCACAATTTAGATTATGGTATGCCTTAGTTTTACGTTACTTGGACGTTTACATTGGAATACACTTATGTATTTGACAGTTGTCGCATATTGTGGCAATCCGGACCGTAGCACTGTGACTGAGGTTGGCACTAAAGACATAGCTGTCGACGCGCATAAAGACTCTACCCCCCCCCCCTCCTATTAGTTTGATCCCTTAGTTACTATTGCATACGTCAGCATTCACGTTCGTGAAGAATTATTTCCACCTTTCACATAATGTTAAAATGGTTTACGTTTTTTTATGGATTCCTATTCCTCTTTGATGCACTTCAGCCACGTATTTTTACTACCGTTGAAACGGGCGAACGCATATGGGGGGAGTTAAATGTATTGCAATCAACTTTTGGAATGTGTTTGGTTTTGCAAAATCTAAGATATGTCGCATACAATTGGAATTGATTTTTATCATTGCTTGTTCTAATGACTCTGATATTGATTCTTCTCTGTTCCTTGATATTTGATAATTATTACAAATATTATATGTCAATTGAGCTTTGATTACCAGCCGTACACAACGAGTGGTGTTCGATCGCGAATTTTCTGATTTAACTTCAGTAATCAGCGGTGTACCACAAGGATCGGTTCTCGGCCCATTGTTGTTCGTCCTCCTCCTTAACGATCTGGCTTTAACAACACAATGGTGGCGAATGAATAAAAATTAGCTGATGACCTAAAGTTGCACTCCCCAATAATTTTCAAGGCTGATAGTTTTCAGCTGCAACGTGAAATTGATTTCGTGTATTCTTGGTCGGATGGATGTCAACTGCTGCTCTCTCAGGACAAGCGGCCAGAGCTTCTCTGTGGGGAAAGCAACAAACTTTCAAAACTACTCAGTAACTCGATCCTGAAAGTGCCACAAAAAATTTTAAGGACCTTGGAGTTTGGTTTCAATTTGATCTCAAGTTTTCTACACACTACAATTACATCACATCGATGGCCAACCGCAGATATTCCATTGTCCATCGTTGTTTCAGGAATATGCCTGCCAGGTCTGATCACTAAGCCTATTAAAATATATCGATCACATTGAATCGGCGCATGGGCACTTTACAAAATCCTTCCTTGGTTTGAGCAAAGAGTCATACAGCCAACGTTTGAAAATTCTATAGTTAGATACACAACTGCAGTGACTAAAAGCCGATTTAATTCTAACCTATAAAATTTTACATTGCATTTACCACTTGAGCTACCCTTCTTCGATCTTAGGACTGAAACAAAAACTGCGGGCCACTTAATCTTAACTGCAGAAAATCTTTTTTCGCCATTGGAGTCACCCCAGCGTGGAATTCCTTGAGTAATAGCATTGTCTCGGCTTCGTCATAAAACACCTTTAAGAGATTGTTGACGGGTGTTGCTTGAAGGCACACCTTCTCCGTTCCAGTAATTGTCCTTGAAAGATTTTTATCCACTTCATTTCCCACCTTAACCAATTCAAAATCCTCACAACCTTGGCATCTATTGATGTTATGTTTAATGGTTCCTTGCATTGGTGAATATGGTTGATCCAGCAGACGATGATTGTGTCTTTTGATACTGAGCATTTTATAAGCTGTGATTTTAAGGTACCCTCCCAAAATTTAATTTATGGTAAGCTATAGTGGTCCCTCTGTGAACCCTTCCTGACCGTTTTACCGTTTTGCTCGTTTTACTGAGCAAGAAAAACAGATTATTATAATTATTATTTTTTTTATTTTTACTATTATTATTTGTAGATATATATATAACTTAAATGTATTCATATATATATATATATACTTATAAATGTATAAGTATAATAGATAAGTGAACAAAACACCACAATGTTTAATTAATGTTAACAATAACTTGATGTAATAGTAGATATACTTAAAATAACATGTTAACTACTTGCACACACAAGTCTGTAAGGACTTCGTGCCGGTACCTGTGCCTTACTGTTCTTGTACATGAATAAAGCTATTATTATTATTTGTTTTTTTCTTATTGTTTTTGTTATTATTATTATTCCTTAAGACAAAACTTGGCAAAAACGGAATCCGTAGAAAAATTCCAAACATTCTTTTGAGCTACCTTACTGATAGAACTTGTACTGTGAAAATTGACGATTGTCTTTGTGAATGGATTGAGATTAAATACGGTGTCCCTCAGTGTTCGATTCTGGGCCCTATCCTCTTTCTGACTTACCTAAACGATATAAATGATTTTGATTGGAACACTTATCTTACTCTCTTTGCTGATGACATCTTTCTGTTGTCATAAATGTTTTAAAAAATACAATGATTTGTAATCTGCAAACCGATTTTAACTTAATTAATGAATACCTTTTTAAAAATGAACTTTATATTAATGCAGATAAAACACGTGTCGTTCCTCTTTCTATTTCACACGTAACCTTGGAAAATTTTGACATTAAATTGCATTACCCTAACTGCAATTTTGCTGAAAATAGTAGAACCTGTACTTGCCAGAGCCTAAATATTGTTAAACAAACCAAATACCTTGGAATTGTGATTGACAGAAACCTGAAATTTTATGACCATATCAATAACTTAATCACCAAGGTCAGGCAGTTCCTTTCTGGTCTTTATGAAATCAAGGATATTTTGAATGAACATAACAAAAAAAAAACTTTCTCTTGTCAGATGCGCTTGCCCTATTTGTGCTTATACTTCTTCTGGATACATTGACGTCTTCCAAAAATACTAAATAGAGCTTGTAAGATTCTTTTCAGAGATGTTAACTCCACAAAAAAACATCAAATCTTCTTCAAGAGAAATCTCTAATGACCTTTAGGCAAATTTCTGATTTTACAGTAATTACACAAAATTACTTTAACAATGATTACAATATACCTGTGAAGAGAGCTACCAGGAACAATAATAATTAGCTTACCATTCCGTCTTTCAGGAACTCTTACAGAATGAGAACTATGAACTTCATTTCACCCTCTTTACGTAACAAACTTCCCATAAGTTTATGCGAAATTGGGAATAAATTTAAATAAACATACTATAATTATTAAAATAAAAAAAAAAATATTATTAATAATAATAATAAGTATTATTATTATTATTATTATTATTATTATTATTATTACCATTGGTGATGTTATTACCATTGATGTCAATGGTCGACTTCAAAACGCGAGTGACTGAGGCCCTTCAAAAATGGAAAAATGTGAGTGAAAGAACATGCATCCAATGGATTTAACCGGCTGGAGTGAAGCATTAATCTCCAGTGATTTCAGGAAGCCTAATATTAAGATAGTGAGTACATTATTAGCGAAGTTACAAGCATCTAAACCTTTGAAGTGACTGTGCGTTTTTGGAACATAAACGACCATAGAACAATAATTGACTGGAGTGCACAAGTCAGAGAAAATTAGTGAAATTAAGCAGCCATATTGGGAAGCCAATATCAACCTAGAGTAGTAGACTGGAACTGCATATCAAGTTAAACACAGTGAAAATAACTGAAGATCGCACTTAGGAATTACAATTTTGAGACCAAACTGTTAAAAAATGTCAAAGAAAATGATTATTGAAGAAAATCACCTGCGTTTGAAAATTTGTTCAGAAATATAACTAGTGCACAAAGTGTCAACCCAGACTGCAACTAATTAACCCAAACTAACCCTCAAGAGAACTAATCATGTCAAAATGTGGACAATGTGAAAATAAATTGGGCAATCAAAATGACAATGTAGTCTGTGGCAAATGTAAAGCCAAATAGCATTATGAATGTGCAAACGTAGCAGCAAGTACATGGCGAGCAAAAGGGCAAAAAAAGCGAGAAGATTGGAAATCTCTAAGATGTAGAGCACCAAGAACATTATCAGAGAAAGAAAGAGATGACAAAGAAATAGATAGTGATGAGGACAACGAAGCTGAAGATGGAGACAGTGCAACTGGGGGAGATAGAAAGAAGGAGGAAGGAAAGAATACTGAAGATGAAACACAAGACATCACTGGTTTGAAAAAACTAGAAATAACAATGAACAGAATAGAACAGAAGATGGATAAAATGATGCAAGCTTATGATAAATTAATGGAAATGAAAGAAGAAATGAAAGAAGTTATTAAATCACTAGACTACATGAGTAAAGAACAACAAGACTTGAAACAAGAAAATGAAGAAATGAAACAAAAAATGAAAGAAATGAAAGAAAGATTATTCCTGCTGGAGAAAAAAGAAGACAAAAGCATAGATATAGGAAAGACAGTTCAAGATCTAACAATGGCTTCCAGAGAAAAAGAACAGTATGAGCGAAACAGAAATCTGGTAATCAACCAGTTAGACTGGCTACCTCATGAAAACCTGAAGGAAGTAGTGCAAAAAGTAGCAAACAACTTTAATATAACAAGCTACAGAGAAGATCAAGTAGAGGCAGCACACAGAATTCCAAATAAAAACAAGAACAAAAAGAGTGCCATAATTTTGCAATTTAGAAGCAGATAATATAGAGATGAATGGTTGGAAAATCGAAAAAAGGTTGTGACAAACAATGATGTGTACAGAAATGGTGATAGAAGTAAAGTGTACCTAAATGAAACATGACACCTTTCTATAGGAACCTCTTTTGGAAAACAAAGACCTTCGCAAAAGATAATAACATCAAGTATGTCTGGTTTCTTCGTGGCAAGATAATGATGAGAAGAAACGAAACAGAAGATGAAGTAATTATCGTGCGTTCTGAAGAAGATTTAAGAGTGGATTAAAATGCTTAACACCATGTATGCAAACCAAGTTTTCGAAGATAATATAGAACTTCAAAATACAGTGGTGCAAGATACAGAAAACTGTGTTAATTTTAAAATAATTCATGTGAACATAAGAAGCATGAGGAAAAATTGGGAATTATTACAATGGCATATAAATGAAACAAAAATACAATGGGATATAATAGTCCTAACAGAGATAAACATAAAAGAAAAGGAAGTGGAAAATTACAAATGGGAAGGTTTCATAAATTTTGCAGTAACAAGGGAACAAACAGCACGAGGAGGTGGAATAATGATATACATCAACGAAAATCTTAAGCTGGAGGGGGAAATAAAAAGAATAAAAATAGATCAAAATGATGGATTAAAAATTGTTATCTGTGATAGTAATAAAAAATTTAAAATATTTGCAGCATACAGGAAACCAGATACAGATAAACAGAAATTTATTGAAGAAATTAAAAAACTGTTAAATATTAAAGGGCAAAGTAATGAAAATGTAATACTAATTGGTGATATCAATATTGATATATTAAAGCTTGCTGACAGTGATAAAGATAAGTACGAACAAAATATTATTGATAAGTACGAAAACACAATGGCTAGTTTAGGATTTGAAAGTGTAATAGATTCACCAACCAGAGAAGAAATTGTTAAAAAACAACATATAACAATACAAAAGTCTTGCATTGATCATATTTTTATAAAAAATAATAATGATTGGGATGGAAAAGGTGCTACACTTATAAAAAAAATTGCAGATCTTTACCTGACAATGTGTTGGTTGTGGAATAGAGGAAAAGAAAAGCATAGAGCTGTACAAGAAGAACAAAAGATGCACATACATTTCAATCATAAAAAAATTGTACAAGAAATGAATGAAAAAAAATGGAATGTATTAAATAGACTAGACTGTCCTAATAAAATGTACGATTCTATAAATCAACAAATTACTGAAATTTATGAAAAAAACAAAAAAGAAAGAATAGTCAAAACACATAAAATAAAGGGTAGAAAAGAATGGATATCTGAAGAAGTAGTTGAACTTATCAATAAGAAAAATAAATTATGGAAACAAATAAAGAAATCAGAAAATATCAACCAAGACCAAATGTTACAATACCGGGAAGTGAAAAATTTAATAACTAAAAAAATTAATACATGTAAACAAAACTATTATCAGGCAAAATTAGAAAAGGCACAAAAAGGAAACAAGACAGTATGGGAAGTCATAAAAGAAATAACAGGGAAAAATTGTAAAAATAAAAATATTGATGAAACCATAATGAAAACATTCGATGGAACAGACGTAGCAACTGAGGAATGAATTCAATGATAATTTCTCAAACCAGGTACCAAACCTGAAGAAAAAATTTGAAAAAAGGTTATACAACTATAAGCACGGAAAACATTACAAAGATGTATACGGGAAAACCAAAAATAATAAAACGGGTAATATGAAATCAATGTTTGTGAATTATGCTACTGAGAAAGAAATTATCCAAATCATCACTGAACTAAAAGAAACAACTGCGACCGGAAGAGATGGGTTTAAAACAGAACATTTTAAACAAACCAAAGAAAACACAGCAGTGTTTGTATGTAAACTTATTAATAAAATGATAGATTGTGAGATACGGCCAGAACAACTGAAAACACAAGTGTTAAGACCTATTTATAAGAAAGGAAATAAATTGGATAAAGATAATTACAGACCAATTTCATTACTGTCAATTGTTGATAAAATAATTGAGAAGTTTTTTGCTAATAAAATAACAGAATTTCTAGAGAAAACTAATGTTTTTTCAAAACTACAGTATGGCTACACAAAGCATAAGGGTACAACAGATTTATTAGTACAAATTAACGAAATAATAACGAAAGCACTAAATGAAGGCAAATATGTAGGTGCAATATTGATTGACCTCCAGAAAGCATTTGACACGTTCGACCAAGAAATTCTATTAAAAAAATGTGAATCCTTAGGACTAAGGGGTAAAATATACAATTTAATAAAAAGTTATTTAAATAACAGACAGGCAACAGTGAAAATTGGAAATGATTATAGTGAACTGAATGAAGTTAAAAATGGAGTTCCCCAAGGTTCCGTATTGGGACCACTATTATTTTTAATATACGCAAATGATATTAATGATTACACTTCTAAAACCTCAATTTACCTATTTGCAGATGATACAGTAATGATATCCATAAATTATAACTATGAAGACATGGTAAATAACTTACAATATGATTTTGACATGTTAAACGGATGGTTTATGGAAAATGAACTTTATATCAACGAAGATAAAACGGTGCAAATAAACATAACAGTGCCTAAAATGAAAAATGTTCAATGGAAACATATAATAAATCATTCTGAAAACTGTTACTTCATGAAAAGTGGAAAACATCAACACATCTGTGAAGATACATGTAAAAAAATAGAAATTAAACAATCATCAAAGTATTTAGGAGTTCACATTGATTCACACTGGAATTTTAAACAACATATTATTAATTTAATAAGTAACTTGCGTAAAATTATACCAAGATTGTATAAACTTAAGAATATCATGAATGTAAAAAATAAAATGATTGTATATGAGGCATGGATTGTTAGTTATCTAAGGTATGGAATTGAATTGTATGGTTTTACGTCAGAATATTTAATAAACAGACTACAGAAAGTGCAAAATAAAATAGTGAAAATGTTTTTCGGAAAAGTTAATAAGTCAACTGAGGAGGTTTTTAAGGAAAATAAAATATTAAAGGTTAAACAGTTAAGAGACCATATTGTCATAACAAAAAATTACTATAAAAATACCTACAAAAATTATGATCTACACAAGCAAGATAGGCTGAGGATGAAGACACAGAGATTTAAAATACCAAAATGGAATAACACATACGGACAAAGAAATAAGGCTTATTATGTACCTTTCATTTTCAATAATTTACCAAAACATATGTTATTGTTTGAAAACCTTGAAGTACTTAAAAGAAATTTAAAAGACATGTTAAGTAGCATTTAATTAACTAACAAACTGAATTTAAAAGTGTTGTAACTAACAATAAATACAAGTCACACAATTTCCATATGTATTTCCATATTTATGTCCTAATTTATAATGTATATAGTTAAGATTGTAAACTAATATATATATATTGTAGACTCACACAAGTTTTTAAGTAAACTTCGAGTCATTTCTGCAATAAATTCATTATTATTCATTCAGACTAAAATAATAATAATAATAATAATTTATTCAGCATTTTGGTACAAAAATCGAGGCACGAAGCGTAAAGCTTGTGATGCACTGAATGTGTGACAAGTCTAAGTTTAATACGTGATTTCATTCGCAAAACATTAAAAATATTGACAAGAAATATACACTTTTTTAAAATTAGTTATTTAACAGCCAATTCTTAACCAGTTTTTTAATGTTATTCACATTCAGATTTGTTCTGAAATCTCTCAGTAAATCATTCAAGGTTTGTGGGATAACAAATATGTTATGTCTTTTTCCATAAGAGTTTATCCACGATGGAGTTTTTAACCAAGCCTTAGTATTTCGGATTGGGCGCTCAATTTTAGTTTGGAAGGTGTTATCAAAGAAATATTTCACAATAATAGTATGCTTATACAGTTGTAGAAAGGTTATGATTTTGTGTTCAGTCATCAATTCTGTGGTTGTTTTATTATTGTTAACACCAAAAAGGGTTTTAATAACTTTGTTCAACATGTTTTGTAAACGTTTAATATGACAAGCTGACGTGGAACCAAAAATCGTACATGCATATCGCACAATTGAGAGAATCTACGCATCAAAGAGTACAATTTTTGGTTTGGGGTCAAGAACTTCTCGAAAGCTGTACAGTGAGGGAATAGTACCTCTAATTTTTTTTAAATTAGTGAATCGATATGATTATGAACACATTCAGCTTCACTTACTGCTCTACCCACTTGACTATTGCTGTTTCACGCGTGTGCTGTTGTTAAAATATCCTTGAGTAGTTCCGCTCAGTGAATAATCAACTCATCATTGAATTTCATTTGCATTAATTAGCTGCATATCCTAAAGCGTGCAGCTAGGTTGCCTATGACGATTTTGCCGTTGCTGACTGACAGTGCGTAGGTAGCTCCTGCATTTGTCTAAAAAAAGTCATGGCTTCGTGTTATTCTAATTTCAAGCTGTTCTCTGAGTGACTCGAGCTTTGTCAGGTGGTCTCGTGGTGCAGGTTGTAATTACACTGCCTCGGAGAGACCTTTAACTTTTAAGAGTAATTCTATGTGCGTAAACCACATGAAGCAATTGAAGTCGTTAAGAGTTCGATTCTTAGAGTAGAGATTGATCTAAAATGATTCGGTTTAGATTAATGATCATTGTAATTAAAATTTCTTGATGTAATTTCCCAAACTATTTGTATTTTCATCTTCCACTAGCATTTATTTATTATTTTTTAGAAGTTTAAGGCTTTTGTTCGTACCAAGCAGTGCTAACACGCAAAAAAAAAATCTCCATGGAAGATGGGAATCCTAAATAAACTGTCAAAATAAGCTGCAATACACATGGTGATGATTTAGTGGTAGTTGATTGTGCACTTTCATATTTTGCTGTAAGTTAAATAGTGTTATTTCGGTTTGGTAATATGACATCATATTCACATCAGAGAGAATACAGGTTGTCATTCGTTTCGCGTGTTCATTCTGATTAAGCTGCCCTTATGTTTAAAAACAAAAAGTTGAACACTACAATTGGGTAGTAAGGCTGTCCACTCAACTTACGGACCATTGGTGTTTGGATTTTGTAGATGTTAGGCTTGCGTAACTTTTGTTCCATATTATGATATGTTGTGATTAAGGTAGAAGTTCTTCAATTTCGGAATCATCTCTGTCTTCTAATTTTTGATGCGGGTGTCGCCATGTTTCGTGTCTGGGCTGTCTAACCAAGAAATAAACGGCAAACGGTCATGGTTTTAAATTGATTGTGAGACCTTTTAGAGTGATTGTCGTAAGTACTTTTTCTCGAATTGTGTCGTTGAGCCTTGGAACGCGCTTCGTGCTGATGTTACCCATGCTCCATCCCTTGCGGCTTTTAAATTGACACTGAAAAACGTTGACCTTATAGTGTCCGCGGCCTATCTTGAGTTCTTCGTAGAACGAACACAGATAATCGATTGTACGTTTTCAGTAGCAGAGTGCCTTGTTGATATCCAAGAAGGTTACAAAAACAATGGCGGCCATCGATTAAAGCCGCTTCCTCCAGGAAGACGTAGCCGCTCACAAAATACTTGCAGGACTCAAGATACACCGCACACACAAGAAAGGTTTATAATGTGTTTTTAATATACGACTATGGCTATGGCCAGCATTTAGTTTGCTGCACTTCGTTTTTTGTTTAATTGGTTTTGACAGGGTGTTAGTGGACCCTGTGGTCTCTTCCCTGACCTTTTTGTGTTTTTTGACGCAACAAATTTCTCTCTCTCTCTCGAACTTTTAGCCCAATTCCGTTAGTAGAGCCTGTGCGCGTTATTCAAGTAGGAGCACATAATTGGCGGTGTCCGCATCCGCGACTTTCTCATCACACAAACGCTGTTCGAAAGTGCACAGACAAAAATAGCTAACATTCAATGAATTGTGCCCCAACAAAAGGTTGTACACACATTTCTCAAAATGTGTAATTAAAAAATTAAGAAAAATTAGAATTTTGTACGTTGGTTTCGTCCTTTTTTTCCTCCCTTTCGTCCACTTCCATTGTGCTTCATTTTATACTTGCCGCAAAAAATGATAACGAATTTTTTTCTTAATTGGAAGAAAAACAAATAAATAATGTTAAAACAGAACCATTTCAAACAACAAAAAAACTTAAAAATTAAAAAAAAAACTACTAAGTTTAAAACATTTAAACATTACAAAAATTTGGAAATTGGAAATTTTTAAATATGAAAAAGGAGATGGATTGATACATCATTCTCTATGAGTGAATAGTGTACTGTGCATTCCTCTCATACCAGGAAGTAACGTCAATTGTTTCGTTCGAAATGATCTATTAATAGCCGAGTCTCCAAATTGTTGCCAGATCATATTTTCCCCCACACGAATAAATAGAAGCCGGGTCTCTAATAATGGCCGGTTAGGAATTCCGTGAAAGGGACAGTAAAAGTGAGTGTACTTAGCATAAAACAGACATACAAGTAAACCAGGAGAAATAATTTACCAAATTTTCTGCTTTGTAATGTTAGACACATGTTCTATGCCGATAAATTTCTTTTTAACGAAGCATTTGTGGCTTGGTTTTCATTAAACACCATGCTATTAATAGAGCATTTACTGTAGTTTGGCTTCAAATCTCAAAGTAACATGGATTAAAAAAACGAAATGAACTATTAAATGTTATAGTATAGGTATAAAAGTCAAACCTGAAAAGGATCACTGAAAAGTTTTTGGTCTAAACGTTAAATTTCATCTGTATGAGTCTGGTAAGTATTAAAACCCTTGCGCCTGATCGCAGTGTCAACTTCTTTTTCTTTTCCGTGTGAAATTGAAAACAGCCAGTAATGCCTGGCGTAGGTATAAAGTAAACCGATCCCCTTTACTTTTGGAGGTGTATAACGAGTGCAAAAGGTTGTACTCCGCTTGTATTAAGAACCCTCAAGTGTCTGCTGAGCAAAAAAACCTTCTCTGAGGGAAATTTAGCATCGCTTTTCGCTTTCATAGGTATAAGACACAAACTTGCAGGACTATTCCTCCACTACTCGTGGATGGTGCTTTCCTAACTGATAACAGGTAAATGCGAATGCACTCCACATGATCTTTTCCAACAACGGAGTCTTAGACAATAACTCCCACCAGTCAACCTTGTCTGAAACCCCTCGTCTCGACCATTGTCGTTCAACCGATTCAGCATTTGCTGTCTCTTTCATACCAACTCGGATCCTGGTCATTTTAAATCGTATTAAACCTAGCCACTGTGTTGGTCCTGACAGTATATCGGCATACGTCTATAAACAGATTGCTTCTCAAATCTGGCGAACCTCTTTCTTTAATCTTTACCTTGTCCTATCAAACCAGTCGTCTACCTGATGTTTGGTCAACTGCCATTGTCGTTCCGATCCTTAAGAAAGGTTAACCATCTGATCCAGCGAATTATCGACCCATTTCTCTTACCTGTGTCCCTTGCAAGTTCATGGAGACGATCTTAAAGGATGACATCCTCACTATGCTTGAAAATCGTAAATTTAACTTTGATGACCAATTTTACCTGGTAAATCTGCAACTCATCAACTACTCATCGTATTAGACAAATGGGCCGAGGCATTCGATATCGGTATTGGCTCCGATTGCATCATGTTTGATTTTAAAAAGGCCTTTGAGTCGGTCGTGCATTCGAAACTAATCTTTAAACTTCTGTCGTTTGGGTTTCCAAATCATCTTTTGAGTTGGATCCATGCCTTTGTTTCAGCTCATACACAGCGTGTTATTGTGAGTGAAAACTTGTCAACTGATTCCTCTTTGATCAGTGGCTTTCCCCAGGGATCAGTCTTCTTCTACCAGCCGATGCTCTTGTACTCCAGTCAAGTATGGATGGGGTCTTAACTTGGTCGGATTACTGGCAACTCCCACTGTCTGTGAACAAATGCCATAGTTTTTCTCTTGGGAACTGTACCCTTGACAGAGCCTACACTCTTGGGGATTTACCACTACACACTGTTGGCTCCGTGCGTGAACTCGGTGCGTGGTTTAACTCCACTTGAAACCAGCCATCCATTGTCATTCCATTGTTAAAAGTGCAAACATTAAATCTGCTATTGTTAGACGGTGTTTTACCTCTGGGGACCGACGTACTTTAATATGGGCCTTTTGTGTTTACGTTCGTCCTACCCTCGAGTATGCTTGCCAAGATTGGTTCCCCTGGCTGTTAAAGGACGTCGACCTTGTTGAGTCGGTTCAGCGTAGGTACACAAAGTCACTGACCGGCCTTTCTAGGCACTCTTATCTTGAACGCTTAAAGATCTTAAATCTTGACAGCCTGGAATTGAAGCGTCTCAAGGCTGACTTGATTCTTGTCCTTAAAATTTTACATGATCGGATCTCCTCTATCTTGCCCTTCTTCGAAGTTTCGGACTTTACTAGGACTAGAGGCCACGCTCTCAAACTTGTTCGACCACCCTTTAAGCGGGACTGTAGAAAATATTTTTTCTCTGTCCGTGTTGTTCCGGTGTGGAATGATCTTCCTGATCGGGTTGCCATGGCTTCTATTGTTGCGGCTTTTCGTAGGGAACTCAACACCGTTGATTTGAGGAGTCATTTGCACCGCCCTGTGTTCTTCTGTTTACCACATGCTTAGTCGGCCACTCTAACTATGCTTTCACTGGTTGTTGCGACAGGTAACATTGTATTGCTTGGCTTACTTTTTAATCTACTGGTTCAATTATTTGAGGGTTGATGTTAGCGGCGCATTAATGCACCCTGTCTTCCTCTCTCCGCCTTTCTCTGGTGGTAAAACTTTTATTATTATTATTATTAATGCTCTCTGACGTGAATATTCTCAGTGTTACCAAACCTAATTACATTTTAACAAGGAACACACGCAATAATGATCTGGTAAACGCCAAATTTAATCTGTAAGAGGTTGATAAACATTATGACCATTACTTCAAGGTAATGGAAACGAACAAGCACACACTGGTCAGAAAAGATAGTAGCTCGTGAGTGCTAAATAAACAAAGATAACTACGCTTCGGGAATTTCATTTCCTGTCATCAGGTACAAGACCCTTACTCTTAACATTTAACGTTCCGTTTTTCTTTATTATAATGCAATGCTCCCAATCGAAAATATTATTTTTGTTTTAGTTTATTTTAGTTTGTCTTTTTTTATTTAGGCAAAAAGCATTAGAAGATCTCGTACAACATTTGGGTACTGTTCAAAAATTAATAGAAATGAGAAAGTACTTTTCATTTTTTAAGACACCAACAAACATCATCATCATCAAACCAAATATATCCAGTAGCCCCTCTGAAACAAAACCACGCATCATTTCTTTTCTTAACCTTTATCAAATGTCAAATTAAAAATTAAAACAAAAAATATCACGAATTTGTTTTAATACAGAAACGCGTTCTTGATTCACGGCGCAATATTCTTTGTTCAAACTTTAACAACAGCTTTAAAGCTACTGCAAACGAACAATAACGTGCAGGATAGAGCCAATGGCCCAACATTGCAAGCTGCTGCAGCACGAAATTAGGCAGCACGTGCATTGTGTGCTCGTGTAGCTTTCATTATCAACCGACTAGTGGACACTTTGGTTGCGCCTAATGATTATTGACCGCAACGCACAGGAAAAGCTCTCGAAACTGTTGTCATGAATGAAAAGTTCACAATGGGCGCAGGGAAACGGCCTGGAGCATTCACTTTGAAGAAACGAAAAGAATTAAAAATCAGGACAATGGTTCGAAAGAAAAGAACTCGAGATAAAATATTTGAACTTTCGCAAGAACTCCGTCTAAAGCCAAGAAGCCAAGAATGTCTGCATGAATGGCAGATGTTCGAACGGATCAGGTAATGTCCTATTTCCAACCTTTATGATCCTCCACGATAATTCAGGTTACTATTATCTAGACACACGCTGCTGTGTCGCGCTAAGTTAGGCAACAAACATCACACCAATTCAATTGTCAAGGTTGTAAACCATTGTAGCGCAACGCCATAGCGTCAGTGTCTATTATCCTGAAGCATAGTTTGTCACATGTCAGGTGGAAAAATAATAATGCGGCACAAAAGCTTAAATTTTGGTAAAAGAGCAATGATCCACCTGACAAAAATTTACGAGTGTATGAATGTCAGCTAAGTGGCTTTCAATAATGACCCTCAATAATGTGTTACTGGTTTCTTCTAATTCTTCTTGTCCGCTCATACCCATGTTAATTCCCATAGGGTAATTATTCACCGATACCGAAATTATGGGAAGACTTCAATCTGTGAAATTTGACGAATGGATGCCGTACGACACGAACTGCGTACCTTTTCTGGTTTACAGCCTGGCGATTCGTCTCTCATTGGACAGCCAAACTTGGACAATGGCAACGTGTATACTGACGTGCGTATCTAGACACACGCTAGTATCTAGACGTGCGTATCTAGTTGTTTAGATTCACAAATCTAAACAACGTTACTAAAGAAATTGCGTCTACGTCCACTTCAAGAAAAACAACCAAAATTTCAAAATAAAGCTAAAACTGGTAAAGAGGCCACCAAGTTGAGAATGACTCAGCCTCACAAAGGAGTGATATGAACTAGATAAAATATTTTTTTTTAAATATTAAAACAAAACCGAAAACTAATAAAGGGGCGACTAAGTTGAGAATGGTTCGGCCTCTCAAAGGAGTGATATGAAATTAAAATATTAGAAAAATTACCACTCCAGCTATATACTGTTAACGTGGCACTTTATTACACATCTGGAGGCTAGTTGAGCTGAGTCTAAAACAAAACTAAAAAAAAAGTAGTGATATCGTATTCAAAACCAAAACTAGTAAAAGGGACCACCAAGTTCCGAATGGTTCGATCCTTCAAAGGAGTGATAGCAACACACCAAAACATTCGCCAAGTTAATCGCACTGACTAATACTTTGGACGTTAAATGAAAACTTGAACATTGCTACCGAAAGTAACAATGTTCTAATTTCATTTAACCTTCGAACTATTAGTCGGTGCGATTAACTTGGCGAATATTTTTTTGTGTTGATATCACTCCTTTGAAGGGTCGAAGCATTCAGAACTTGGCGGTCCCTTTAACAAGTTTTGGTTTTTGATATATACACATTACTACAATAGTGAACTTCTAATGTTAGTCACTATCATATCAAAAACCAAAACTGGTAAAGGGGGCCGCTAAGTTCCGAATGGTTCGGCCCTTCAAAGGAGTGATATCAACACACCAAAACATTCGCCAAGTTAATCGCACCGCTTAATAGTTCGAAGGTTAAATGAAAGCTATATCATTGCTACTTTCGGTTACAATGTTCAAGTTTTCATTTAACGTCCAAGGTATTATTCGGTGCGATTAAGTTGGCGAATGTTTTGGTGTGTTGATATCACTCATTTGAAGGGCCGAACCATTCGGAACTTGGCAGCCCCTTTTACCAGTTTTGGTTTTTGATATGATATCACTCCTTTTTTTTTCTGTATTAGACTCAACTTCACTACCGTGCAGATGTGTAATAAAGTGGCACGTCAACAAGAAATTGGTTTTCAAAATTTTGCTACTATCTTTTACCTAGGGGTCGAACCATTCTCATATTAGTCACCTCTTTATAGGTTTTTGGTTTTGTTTTAATTTTGTTGTAATTTGTTTTATTTCGTTGGTTTTGGTGTATTGATGTTACTCCTTTGAAGGGCCGAACCACTCTCAACTTGGTGGCCTCTTCACCAGTTTTTGGCTTTGTTTATTTTGCTTTGTTTTTACGGTTGGTTTATTTTTCGTGAATTGGACGTGAATACAATTTGTTTGACAACGTTGTTTAAATTTATCGTGCTATACTAGTGTGTGTCTAGGTAGGCACATCAGTATACACGTTGTCATTGTCTGAACTTTGGCCGTCCAATGAGAGACGATGCCAACAATACTAACAATGGTTATAACAATATTTTCGTACTTACGCTCCATCCCACGCCATCCATAAAAGGTACGCAGTTCGTATCGTACTGCAGCCATTCATCCAAATTTAAAGCTGGTAACCTTCCCGTTATCTCGGTATCGATGAATAATCACCCTATGGAAACTAACATGGGGATGAGCGGACTAGAATTAGCTAGCTAGTAGCTAGTTACACATTTGCAACGTTATTGAGGGTCAGCTTTCGCATTGAAAGCAGCTTAGCTGGCATTCCTACACGAGTTAATTTTTTTCAGGTGGGTCATTGCTCTTGATTTCAACACAATTTAAGCTTTTGTACCGCATTATTAATTTTATCCAAGTAGTACCTGAAATGTACCCAACTCTGCTTCAGGATATTAGACACTGACGCTATGGCGTCACGCTACAATGGTTTACAACCTCGACAATCCAACTGATGTGATGTTTGGTGTGATGATTGTTGCCTAACTTACAAACACATACAAAGTAGCCATCAAGTGCTGGTTAAACAACGAAATCACATCGTTTTGGTTCCAAGGTCGGAACCGTTTTCAGGTGAAGGGTTTAAAACATGTCAAACAACTTAAAAATAAAAATAAAAATTAATAAAATAACAGCAGAGCAGGGCCACGGAAATAAAACTTACAAGTCATAAGGTTGCAAGGTTCCATGCTAAAAACTAAAACCAAATAAAATAAAAGTCAGCACAATTCGAAAGAATGTGCCAACAGTCACACCAAACTCACCCAAGTCTGCTGGTCGAATGCAGGTGTTCACACGCTGCTAACTTGTTGACAATTTAGCACAGGTGCTGACGGTCTGGCCTTCTTCCTATCCTCTGTGTAGGGCAGTCCATTCGTCACGTTTATCTCCTGCACCCGACCGCATGAAGAGGAGTGTCGGGTGCAGGAGACGTGACGAATGGACTGCCCTACTCTTCATGTGGGGGGGGGGGATTGAGGCTTAACGGCGCGTCGACAACTTGGTCATTAGCGCCAACCTCAGTCACAGTACAGTGGTCCGGGTTGCCACTGCACCACACATTACAGAGATGTTATTCAAACCCCTAATCTAAATCTCGTCATACATCCATCCGTACCTCCTGCAAAAATCGAAAAACACCGGACAGGAGGACAGACTTATCGCCCAATTGACGCGCAATGTCATGCGGAAGACGGAAACGACGACGAACACCATCAAGATGGCGACAATCAACAAGTAAGTGCCGGACCGTAAGTGGCCGTCGACACCAAGAACATTCAGGAGGGTCAACCCCCCCGCAAAAGGAAACAGTGAGTAAGTCGGGTGTGACCAATTCGCAAACGGGCCAACACAACCTCCTCACGGTGACTGCGGCGACACGCCGATACTCTTCATGTGCGCATGAAGAGCACATATTCCCATGAAGAGGCCTGGTGCGGACCACCACAGTTGACACACTGCTCTGGATCAATACAGTCAGCACCCTTGTGGGATGCCTGTGTGCAGCAAACACAGGTAGACTTTCGTTTGCATGGAACGCTGGTATGGCCGAAGCGTTGACAGCAGTAACACATTCGGGACATAGCACCTGATCTTCAACTGCAGGTGTCTTGCTGTAATATGCTGCGGTTCAACCGGTGTATCAAATGACAGGAAAAAGCTGTCAGTTGGCTGGACACCATTTTCACCTTTTCTCGTCAACCACTTCATAGCCGTAATGCCTTATGATCCGAGTTCCTCAAGGATGACTTCATCACCGAGACTCCTCAAATCAAAGCACAAAATGAGTTCCTTGCTGATGTTCAAGCAATGATATGGCTTGACACGCACTGGGCAATAGGCATGGTCCAAGTTCATGCGCCTTCAAAATGCCTTCTCACCTGAGCATCATTTGCTACCTCCACAAGGTATCCGCCAGCATGAAGCCAAGATACATTCTTTTGCTCCGACCCGCAGTTCCCATGTAGAGCATTGTGCAGTACAAATAAGCTGGGCGTGTGACATCTCGGCTCTCTCCTGTCACCACCAAGAACTTGGAGACTTGATCTTAACTGTTACTAGTTTCTGATACATGCGCACAAGGCCCAACCATTGCAGTTTCATTCCACTGTAGGAGATGTAATAACAGTGGGGGAAAGGGGTGGTGGAAGAAGGGGAAGACAGAATATGAACAGTCACTGCTTTGTGCTCAATAACAAAAAAATCACGCGTGGCACTCGGGTGAGGTAGGGCTGTACTAGGTAGCTGCACCTTGGCTGATAACACCATCATCTTTGGAGGATGGCTGCATAAGCATGCAGAGAATGAAGGTCACCAAGGAAGCCGTATGCTACACCTCTCTTGATAATGCAAACAATTCGGCACAGTGACACATACGGATAGGATACAGCGAAAAACCATTTCCCCACAGTGACAGGAGCTGAAAGGCCACAGCCGATTGACCTGGAAGTGTCTTGCCCAGGCCCCCACCCTCTAGAATAGGAAGCCAAAGTCTAAAGGCCAGCTCTGCCTTCACGAATTGGTTGGGTTGGAGCACACGGCAAACATACTGTGGGATAAGGATGAAAAGTCTAAGGATGAAAAGTCCAGTCGCTAGACTTGGAAAAGTGAAATCAAACCCAAAAAAGGGGATTTATAATGCCAAACATATCATCGTAGGTACACTTGCAAACCGTAGGTTTGAGGCTGTTAGTGTTCGAGACATACCACAAACCTTCCACCATGTGTACCCTGACCACTCCACAAAGCATTGATCTTGGGTTGTCCCTTTTAGCTGCCTCCTACGACACACAGGGTTACAGCGGGCTTATTCTACCCCAGCCAACAGTGGGGTTGTGGTTTGGAAGCTGGCCTTTGTTAGACCTATGATAAATGAGTTCATAAGCTCATTTGTATGTGTTTTCTTATCATCTGTATTCATGAGATTTTAACTTAATGACACACTTGTATTTATTAATTACTGACGAATATGCCATTTGTGCATTCAAACATTTAAGAATTAAATTATATGTGTTCAAGGGGGAAGGAATTGAGACTTTATGGTACGTCAACAGCTTAGTCATTCGAAATGATTCCAGGAGTCCACCCGGAGTTTTTCCATTGTTGCAATTTAAAAGCTCAACATAATCACGTAACTCACCAAATGCTAGAGCACACTAAATGAGGTAGAGTTTGCTGCGCCTCATTCCTACGGAACTTCATGTACTCCTGCTAGCAACTACTAGTGCCTGCTAGCAAAAAGGACACAGGTATTATTTTCGAAAACCGAAAATAGCAAACGCACACATGGGGAAATGTCTCATCACGTGTTTCTCGCTAAAAATTAGCTCCCAAATAATTAAGTACGGAACACGCCTACAAGCTTTTATGATCTCGTAAAATATTCTGCACGCATGATGGCGCATCTCATCTCATTCGTTCCTTTGCTATCTTGCCATTACCTACGCTTCAGGCATGCTTATAGGCTCTTTGCTGATTAAGGCACTTTAGGCAAGCAAGCTGAATTAGGCTACTAGCAATCAACCGTACCCACCGTGATTTGATTGCTGCTTGGATTAGCCTGTTTCATGGGGAGGTACACAGCTTTAGAACCGCGAAACTTGATTCACCGTTTCACATTTTACAAGAAGTAATAAATTAGAAGAAAGAGAGGTAACGTCAAGGATCAATGAATTCCCTTCATTAGAAGTAATTCTTTTCTGAGAAATCGGTTTCTTCTTATCAACGTCCTTCAGTTTAATGAGCAAAGTTAGAGGGTTTGAACTGTGGATGACACTTTTGCAGAGAAAGCAAATTCTAACGAATTGGAACTTATTAATGCATTCAAAGCTTTTGTATGCCACGTAGGGTATACACAGAATGTACAAAAGCTCTGAATTAGCTCGTTCTTAGAAAAAGGGACACACAAATCATATTCTGTTTTTTTCCTGGAAATACCATTAGTCTGACAAAAAAATTGTCTACATAAAATATAGTCTACATAAAATAAAATGCCCGCGTCACGTTATTAAGCACACTTTTTCTCCATAAAGAACACGTTCCCACCTGTGCTGACGATGTGAATTTTGTTTCCTAATCTTCTTTCCAGCAAAATTGTCCCTTTTATCGTGGTGGGGCAGATAATTCAGTTTGAATTCGTGTACCGTAAAAAAACAAGACCAAACCTTTGCAATAAAAGATAAAGGTATTCTGTCTCTTAGTGAACCACCTATTTGCAAAAAACAGTGCATTCTGACAATTAAGTACTGAAATGATAAGCGTGTAACACTTATGTTATAATCTACTGTTGGATGACAATACAAACAATGGTTACAACAATAATTTTGCACTTACGAGCCACTTCAGGGCCACGTGCTTCTAGCTGCAACCCCCATTTTAGAAAAAGGCAATTCCCCATATGACGCTTTACCTCTCTGCCGAAATTTAGATCTGGCAACTTTCCCTAATGAGCTGTAGAGGTGTCTTTATACCCTATGAGAATTTACATGAGAGCCTGGTGATTAGCTAGTTACTAGTTACTAGTCACTAGTTACTGTCACTAGTTACTAGTAACACTCAACGTTATTGAGGGCACATTTTCTCCATAAAGAACACGTTCCCACATTTTCGTGTTGAGGTTTTCTTTGTGACTGGATCCATGATACCTGATTCAAACGATTTGCAAAGATTTCTACCGCATGGGGAATTTACACCAGTATGCTGAAATCACGTATAAGTTGGTTTCAGTTAAAAGACACAGTCTGCTAGTGAGCCGCCTTCTGATAACAGTTACGCTCTAACAATTACGCTTTAACAACTAAGCTCCAACAACAATGAAACGTCTACTTGGCGGCGACACACTAGCGTGTGTCTAGATAGAGGAATAGTCGAATTAACGGCATTTTCAACTCCTCAGCTTACCTTGGGTCGGAACAATTTTGCTAGGAGTTTCCTAGAATTAATTACACGCCACAGTCGACAGGAGCACGAGCGCATTTCCAAGTCCTTTCTACTACCTAGAATACCAGAAATTTAATGATTTTAAAACACGCTTTTTCTGAGTAAACCATCTTGCTTAAGCCTGAATGCCAGCTTTTAACTGTTGCTCAACCTACATTTCTACTGGCCTTATTCCAGTTGTCTCGAAAAGCGTGTTCTATGCTCTTGGCACCATGTTGTCAGTGGCGATTTGAGGCGTCAGAACATCCAGGAAGCCTAGGGATGATCCTTGTTACACGTGACTGAGTTCGGCTTGCTTGCTTTAAACCGTACAGTTGACCAAAGAATTCCATTTTTGACTGCCAAATTAACGAGATGTCGCACAGTAAATGCTCCGGTTCAGGGAGCCAAGCTTTGTAGGTGTCATCAACAATGCCAGCAACAATCTGCTTCCTGTACGCCGTGCCAATTCACACATTGTTATACTACTGCCATAATGTCGTGCCTTGTGACACTCCACGCCAGCAACAGCTCTGTGTTTTTGCGAGCCATTATCAGTCATCTCAAGCCGAAACTATTGCTTCTCATGCTACTGCACCTTCACTCGAGTAATCGAGTCAAGCTGTCCCGGCATTGGCTCAATCTGCTACGCAGACAATGTCACAGTCTGCGAATGAGGAGACGCAGTCAGCTAACTCAACTGCTGGCCGAGCTTCACAAACCACACGTCGTGTACCACGATCACTTGGCAGCCAGCAGCCCATATGGAAATGTCTTCTATTCTCTGCTCTTCTCCTCTTGCTTTTTTTGTTTTAGCCATGCCTTAAGATTCGCCATGGATTGGACCCTTCCTTAAGCCTTGCCACAGACTGGAAGCCTACTTTAAGCCTTTCTACAGACTGGAAGCCTACTTTAGGCCTCACCATGGAGTGGACTCTGCCTTAAGCCTCGTACATATGCAGGACTTAGCCTCAGGACTTGCTCTGGACCCGGACTTGAGCCTGTACTCCAACTCATTTTAGGACTGAGCCGGACATAGGCCTACCTGCCGGGCCTCAGCCAGGACTCTGCTTCATTGGGACTTAGCCACATCTACTTCAGGCACGGTAATCCTAGGCTTACAAGCCATATCCATTCTTCATGCTATTGCTGCTTTGTCTGGTAACTCATGTCGTTTTGTGAATATTACTGCTAATCTTTGAAGGTTTGACGCTATCTAACATCCTCTCTACTCGGAAAATTTCAGCCTAATTCATCAGTTCTCCCAACTGTGCCTACTTTCGTCAAACAATTTAAGGTTTAGCTTTGACTGACACAAATTATGACACAGCTCTAGATTTACTGAAAGCTAAGTATCGCAAAAAAGAAGCCTTAGTAGACAGTCATATTTCAGTTTGTGAAAAGTGCATCCTGTACAAATGTAAAAAAATGGGCGAGACCTGCGTCGGTTTTTGGAAACCGTTCAGTCACATATCCGTTCACTTAAAACTTTAGGCACTAATGTGTCGGCAATGGGTGCTTTTTTATGTCCAGCGATTACTCGTTCTCTTGCGGTCAAGACATTAGCCGAATGGAATAAGGAACCCAGAAGTAACGGCAATATATAGATGTATACAAGTTGCTTAAGTTCATGCAGAAAGGACTAAAAAAATATTGAGAAAATATTTCGTTTCACTGGTGAAAGAGGCGAAATGTCTGTCGAACCAAGCAATACTAAGCAAAGTCAAACAAGAAAACAAGAGCACGCAAATGAGGGCTCAGCCTCTGCTCTGGTTTCAACTCAAGGGGAAAATAGCAGAGTTTTCTGCAAGTCACCATTCTTCTGTTTTTACAACGAAAATTCTCACACCTCAGCTGCGAAGAATTTGTCACTAATCAAGATAGAAGGAGCACCTTGCAGCGGCACTCGATGTCTTGCCAAAAAGCATGACAGTATAGGACTCTGCTCAGACAATTTAGTATATCGTTCATGCAATCAGTCACACCATACTCTTCTCTGTCCGAAACGTGGAGAGTGGCCGTGCTAAACGGAGCTCGAATTCAAGGGCATCAGGACCAGTACTTCTGAACCAGCAGGTTTAAGCAACGTAACTAGGACGGGTTGTCTCCGCAAGCTGCAATGCGAAGATACGAGAAGACGGAAAAACTGGTTTATCAGTACTTCAAGCAATGCTTGTGTGGATTAAAGGAGTCAACGGGCTGGAGCAAGTCGTACTGCTAATCGACGTTGGCAGTGAGCAATCTTCATTACTAAGCAGACCTGTACACAAGTTAGGCTTGGATGCTTCAGGAGGCGAAAAGCGTACACTCGTTTGGAGATATACAGAACAGCCAAGTATGTCAGCGTGTACCAGTCACAGTCGTGGGTAGTAACCAGGTTCAGCTTTCCGTACAAGCATTACAAATAGAAGACATTTGTAGTGGGGTCAAGATCTGGGACACAGGTCGCGTAGAGAACTTCCTAAGAAGTAAACACCCTCGCAACGAGTCACAACGGATGGTCCCAGGGAAAGTGGTGTCAGTGGATTTTCTGATTGGCGCCGATCATTACTAGCGTGTGGTGACAGGGTACATGATTGAAGAGATTATCGTCACGACTATAATGGCAACAGAACGCATTTTTGGGTGGTTAATGTAAGGAAGTACGGCGCTTTACAGGCAGACGTCTGCTGCTGTCTATATGCTAACTACTCTAGAAGACAATTCAATGAAAATGCTTGATGGATGCATAGAACCACTCTGGAAGTTAGATAATTCGGGCACAATGGAGAAAGAAGACAAGTCTTTAATATCTTTACAAGACATAAAGTAATCAAGAACTTTCAAAATACTACATTTTTTGACGAAGGAAGATACCATATTGAAATTCCAAGGGCAGACAACAAAAACAAACTTAGCCTGAATTATTATCTGGCAAAGAAACGCAAGCTACTTTACCTCTGAAACTATACACATACACAGCTTTATTTGAGAAATACAAAGAAGGGAACTGCGAGTACCTGGATTAATGGAGTAATTTCAAGACGAGTCAAGCAGTGGTCGCCCAGTTTATGACATGCCTCATCAAGCAGTAATAAAGGAAGAAGGAAAAACTACAAAGCTGAGGATAGTCTTTGACGCTTCGTCACGTGCTTCAAGCTGCGAATAATTAAACGGGTGTCAGCACACTGGTCCAAGTCTCAACCGTCTGATTTTGGACTTGTTCATTCAATTCAGATGGTTTAAAGTGGCAATATCCAGCGACAATGCGCAAACTTTCCAGTAAACGGTCCTGACGCCCCGAGAAGTATGGAGTTTCTTAAGCCACTCAGAATGCAGGGACAAGTCTGCAAAAGCAGGCATTGAATGGAGATCTATTGCGCCTCAAGCTGCGTGGTGGTGAGGCTTCTACGAGCGAGCGCATGGATTACTAGGCACAGTCAAGTGCCACTTGACGAGGACGTTAGGGAATATGAGGAATTAGCCACAGTTTTGGCGGAAGGGCAGCTGTAGTCAACTCTAGACCTCTTCTTCTAATGTCAGACGACCCTTGCAACACAGAGTACACCACCCCATCTCATTTCCTGCTTGCCTTATCGGACATTTTTCCAAGCATTACGAACATGCCAACTAAAGACCCCCTAAGGAGACGTTGGAATTTCCGAAAGAAATTGATGAATCAATTCTGGAAAAAGTGGTCCGAAGAGTACCTGCTCCAGATTCAAACTGCGCATGCCCTCTCAAGATAATGATGTAGTGCTTTTGACGAACGTTCGGAGTCCTTGGGGTCAATGGAAAATGGCAGTGCTCGAGGGAAGAGACGGCAAAATACGTTCAGTTATGTTGCAATCAAGCAATGGGAGTTTTATAAGACGAGCCGTACAAAGAATTTGCCCTTTTGAAATGGCTCAAAGGTCGAGTATTTTTTGAAGGAATACGTTTACAAATTATGTTTTCTTCACAATTGCATTTTACGAAGGGGAAAAAGCACGTGTATACGATTAGATTAGCTTTTCATAGACACTGTTTTCACAAAAGAAGCAAGTATGTTTAATTTGTTTGCATTGGAAGAGAAATTTTTGTTTACCTCACCACTAAAGAAAATTCAGTTCATTCTGCGGTCTTGATTAGAACCGACCATACACTGTTGAAGGAGGACAATTCAAGCAACTTTTTGGCCTCGCTGGTGGATTCTGGGAGGTGAGACGTGGCGATTCACCCGTTAAATTCGTGTCCCAATACGTCTCTACCGTTCAAACTTGGAAGGTTTTTTTAGTCCATATAAGAATTTATTTTGGATCTTCTAGTCTGACGAGTCTTGGTCAGGCTAAATTTCCAAGCAACCCCAAAAGAAATAATTTTTTCGTCATGATTTCATCATTTGAGAAGTCATGAGGCTGCTGAGTGACTGTCGCCTGGGAGAGGCAAGTTTTGTAAGCAAACACGGAAGATTGGAAAGCCGGATTTTTTTCGAATTGCATGCGCCTGATGTCTGAGGACATACCCAACACAACCTCCTTTCACAGCTTGGAAGCGAGGAACATTTCCACTTCAAATTTTGCGAAGAGAGATAGACAGATCTCGCCTGGCTGGGAGTAGGTCGCAGATTCAAAGGAAGCAGCAAGTTAAACGTACAAGTTGTTTACCAGCAACTGAGCTTCAAGGCTGCATGGATCCAAGGCACCATAAAGCTACAGAGACATCCGGGCTCAGGATCCTCCATGTTTGGGGCACGTTTGTGAAGACTTGTTTTAAATTTACTAATGTATATTCTCTAAACGGGACGGAAAGCCAATGGGCTCGAAATTGGTTAACTAAATACAGATGCAAACCTATTTACGTTGCCTTTTGGACTTATATGTCAGACTGCCTGTGGCCGTGTCAGTCTGGCTCAGCGGTAGGACCTCGGCATTTGATTTCAGAGGTCGTGGGTTCGATTCCCCGCTCAGGCAGTTTGACATATAAGTCCAAAAGGCAACGTAAATAGGTTTGCATCCGTATTTAGTATATTCGCTAGGTGCAACCTTTTCTTTACTTAACGTATAGGCCCGCAGAGGGCGCCTTTCTACAAGGTGGGGCAGAAAGGACGGAACACCCTTGGCAATCAAAGATGGTTAATGTTAGGATAATGAAACTTTGCATAGTATGTAGGCGAACGGGGGGCCAACTAACCATGAATCGATCACTGACCTTGACTCATATTTTCAAAGCCATCGTGATGCTAACTTTTTAACTACGCTTCGTAGAACTCCAGTTTAAATTAGAAACTTGTAGACATTGGCAAGGCATGGCCATTGCAAAAAACAGACCGAAATTCGGTACGCTAGTTTAGGAGTTACGAAAATTGCAAGCATCATTTTGTTGTGCTGACCGAGTGGTTTTCCTGCCAAACAGTGAGTGTAAAATTAAGTCCAGTGGTCCTCAAAGTACATGAAGCATGCTTGGAAATAAACAGCAACTGACACACTGATGACTCGACACTAGCTCAACACAACCTGCTACATTACACGTATAAACAGAATGGTGCTGCAAACTACAGCATCTTATGCAAGTTGGCATAGTTTAGTCACCGTGGTCGTCTAGAAATGAAACTAATGTTGTTCCTCCCTCAGGTTAGCATTTCTGATTTTGTTTCAGAGCTGATCACGGTTAATGAATTATGCCAATTTGCGTATGCTGCCAACACCATTACCTACCAATACAATGCATGGTGTACGAAAGAGCCTGACAGAACTGTTCGGCAGGAAAGCCACTCGGCCAGCACAACAGAATGATTCTTGTAATGCTCGTAACTCTTAAACTAACGTACCGAATTTCGTTCTGTTTTTTGCATTGGTCATGCCTTGACACTGTCTAGACTAAATATGTTATTTTCTGCCATTTATTTAGCCAATGAGCTTAACTCTTGTGCTGAAAACACGAGCTTTGTGCGCATGTGCATGATCATGCAAATCTTTATTTTCTGATGAAAATAAATTCACTTGGCAGCCAGTAGCCCAGCTGGAAACAGTATCATCTCTTCTCTGCTCTTCTTGCCTATTTTGTTTTAGCGCTGCCTTAAGCCTCGCCATGGTTTAGACCCTCCCTTAAGCTTTGCCACAAATTGGAAGCCTTCTTTAAGCTTCGCCATGGACTGTATACCTTAAGCCTCGTCTGCAGCACTTAGCCTCAGGACTTGCTCAGGACCCGGACTTGAGCCTGTACTCCAACTCATTTTACGACTGAGCCGGACATAGGCCTAACTGCCGGGCCTCAGCCAGTATCTTGCTTTATTGGAACTTAGCCACATCTACTACAGGCATGGTAATGCTAGTCCTACAAGGCCATATAATAGCCATTCTTCATGCTATTGCTGCTTTGTGTGGTAACTCATGACGTTTATGAATATTACTGCTAAACTTTAAAGGTCGAACGGTATTTAACATCTTCTCCACTCGGGTGGGCTTTTCAAACGTAATATCCCAAGAGCTAAGGAAATTATCGATAATTTTTTTTCAACTCGAGTGTTTTGGCCCCTATAAACTCACGAGTGCTATAGACAGACATTAATTTCCCGAGTGCGTAGCACGAAGGAAATTATCTGGCAATAAATAGCACGAGTGAGTTTAATGGGCCAAAACACGAGTAGAACAAAATTTGATAATTTCCAATAGCTCGCGGGGTATTTAGTTAGAGAATTTCACGTCATATTTCACTGTTCAGCACTCTAAATTTCGTATGCAACATTTAAAAATTTTATAAAAGTCGCGCTGCCGTCCAAATATCGGCGCGCCGATTGGCACTACGGCCGCCAGGAATAAAATTGATAATCGCCGCCGCTGAAGAATTTTTCATTGGCGCACACCTCCAAACTTTTTACTTTAAACAATTCCGTAATAATAAATTAATAAATGCAGTACATAATTTTATTTTTTCTAAAATTGCAAGAGTAAATAAAAAAAAAACAATCAAATACGGACTGTAGTAGAGCGTAATAATTTCAAAACGGTGTTCAGAATTTGTTGCTAGGTTACGTTGACGTTAGGCCTAACGATCCAGGCAGATTAACGGGTTTCGCTACCGGTTTCTACGTGTGATTGCAGGCGTTGCTAGGTTACGGAAATGAACGACACAGTGCGCATTTCGAAAGAAAGATCTTCCGGACTGTTACTGGTAGGAAAATACATACTTTTATTTTAAATGAATTCAACAAACGTATCGTAACGTGTCAACTGTGTAACGTTTGAAGCGAGTGACTGCCAAACGCGTATCAACTTCAGAAAGCGCTCGCCATGTTTTGCACGGTTTAGCATTACGCTGCGTCGACCAATGAAAGCTGCAGGATATTTCCTAACTGATTTAGTTTTAAATTTAGCCAATCAACACCGACTTACAGTGATAATCACGCAGTAGCTTTCAAAAGCTACTGCGTGATTATCACCGTAAGTTGGTTGTAATTGGACGAATTTAGTACACGATCAAGTAAGCAAATTTCGGTCAGGGAAATTCTCAGTCTAATTCATCAGTTTTCCGAACTGAGCCTGCTTTCGTCACATGCAAGGGAGTTCCTCCCAGTGCCTCCAAGTGCCTTATATCAGTGGAACAGGTGGTATATTTGTTGATCCCATATTTGAATCCTAGTATTATTTACATTTTTTTAGTTTCTTCTTTTTTGATGCCGTTCTTTCTATCCGTATCATCATGATTATTTTATTTGAAGCTTTTCAGGGGGCTATAGTGTTGCTGGTGTAAATTTGGGCCAGATTAGGTCTAGTATGGGTACAAATAACCAATGTGTTGGTGTGATCTTTTTTTCGTATCATTCCTTCCTTCAAATTAATGACGGGAAAGCCAAAGGCTCACAAGAAATAACTAAATACAGCTGCAAACCTATGAACGTTGCCTTTTGGACTTATATGTCAGACTTCCAGAGCGGTGAATCGAACCCAGGACCTTTGAAACCAAAGGCCAAGGTCCTACCGCTGAGCCAGACTGACACGGCCATGTTTGTTTATATGTCTAAATACAGATGCGAAACTATTTACGTTGCCTTTTGGACTTATATGTCAAACTGCCTGAGCGGGGAATCGAACCTTCCTTTTTGTGTTTATATGTATATATGCACGTGTTAAATGCTGCCTATTGACGTTTCCTTTTAAAAAAGGCCGTGTCAGTCTGGCTCAGCGGTCTGGCTTCAAAGGACCTGGGTTGGATTCCCCGCTCAGGCAGTCTGACATATAAGTCCAAAAGGCAACATAAATAGGTTTGCATCTATATTTAGTTATTTCTTGTGAGCCTTTGTCTTTCCCGTCTTTAATCATTATTTCACGTTGAAGTGTTAACCATTCGTTTCACTTGGAGGATGGCGCGGCAAATAAGCGTCCCTGCAGTGGCGATGGGAAAGTGTTTGTTTATATGTATATATGCACGTATTAAATGCTGCCTATGGACGTTTCCTTTTAGGCCGTGTCAGTCTGGCTCAGCGGTAGGACCTTGGCCTTTGGTTTCAAATATCCTGGGTTCGATTCGCCGCTCAGTCAGTCTGACATATAAGTCCAAAAGGCAACGTAAATAGGTATGCATCTGTATTTAGTTATTCCTTCCTTCTTTCATATTAAGATTATTGAGTTTACACTCAAAAGGGCAGCTATAAGCCTGGCTTCAGTTAGTCTTCACCGTCTGATTTCTTTATTGCTGATCACTAAAACTTTCAGGCACCCTTACATATTTTAACAATTTCTAAAATTTGTAGAATTTTTACAAATTAAGAACCTCAGCATGATATGCCTGATCATTCCTTATTAACCATGTTTAGGTTTTTATAAGTATGATAAAAGTTTTTATAGTTAGGTTTTTATAAGTTCTCTACCTAAAAAAATTCAAAACAAGGAAGAACTTTTCTTTAATAGATGTTGTGGCAGCGACATTCTGCAACGACTTGGGGACAAGTTCTAGTATGGCCGCAAATAACCAACGTGTTGTCCTGCTCGGCCTTCCACATTATTCCTCCCTTTATTCTTGTAAAAATTATTATTAAAGGACAGCTGCAAATGTAAACTGTCAGCCTCAGTTAGTTTTCACGTCTCATTTCTTTACTGCTGATCACTACAACTTTCTGGTTCCCCAATCTCAATTTAAAACAGTTTCGATAATTTCCATAATTTGTACAATTTAACAATGTCAGCATTGTTTGATCACTTCTGTTTTGTCATCTAGACACACTAGCGTGTGTCGCCGCCAAGTAACAGTAGATCATCCCATTGTAGACATCCGATTGTTAAAAATTGATTGTTAATGATAAAAAGGCGGCTCACTAGCAGACATGTGTCTGTTAACTGTAAGCAACTGAAAGCATATTTTGGCATGTTGAGGATAAATCCCAATGCGACAGAAATGTTTCAAATTGTGGAAAATGTAAGGGGAAGGGCCAGAGACTAAGAAAAACTAAAATTTAAAGGATGAGTGTCCACCAATCATAGATAAAAAGATGCGTCAATAACGTTGTTTTTATGTTACTGTATAGTTAGCTAGCTAGCTAGCTAGCTAGCTAATAAGATTTTTCCCATGTTAAATCCCATAGACTTTTTGCTCATGGCTAGCGCAAAATTCCGAAGGCCTACGTACCTGAATTTTTGCACACGGATGCTTGGTGATCTGAGGATGGTCCTTTTCTTGGTTTGGGGGTTGTAGGGGTCAGGACAAATGCGTGGGAGGGTTTTGAAATTTGCCACCGGCGAATTTAAATTTCGTTTGTTTTCCAAGTTACAACCAAAGATTTTAAGCAACAATGGCTTGAACAATCAAGACCGGTCCTTAGATTTATTGTAAAAGCCTGGACGAACTAAAAACTGAACTGTAATGAAGGTCAAAATAAAGAAACATTAACGTTGCCGTGGGTTGCGTAAGAATAAAGGGATGCACGTTAGCTGATGGTTACGCAACAATACGAGCATACACGACCTAATGGGTTTTTTTTGTTAATAACCACCAAAAAAATGCTTCGTGTTCTGCTGTTTTAGTAACAGCTACCTTCGGGGGTTTCTGCTTGACTAAATGTGAACTAAATCTTGAAAAATTAAGGGGAAGTTGCAGAGATAAACAAAACAACTGAATGGGATGCGCTTATTGACCGAGCGAAGCGAACGAAATCAGCGATTGTTAGTCAGTGTGTGCAAAAATGAGATTGAAGCATCCTAAACAGACGGTGTAACCTTATGTACGTTCACGGTCCTATGAAAGTTGTGATATCCACCCAAAACCAAAACTGGTAGAAAAACCCGCCAAGTTTCCAAAAACGGTCGGCCTTTGAAGGTAGTGACATCATTCCACCAGGAAGAGGCCGCCAAGGTTAATCCTATTAGCCAAGTTAATCGCACCTACTAATAGTTCGAAAGTTAAATGAAAACATGAAGATTGCTACCGCTAGTAGCAATCTTCTAG
>JAHWFP010017366.1:7040-17860 GCA_023313725.1 Lithobius niger | reverse complement strand
AATACTTTGGACGTTAAATGAAAACATGAAGATTGCTACCGCTAGTAGCAATCTTCTAGTTTTCATTTAACTTTCGAACTATTAGTAGGTGCGATTAACTTGGCTAATAGGATTAACCTTGGCGGCCTCTTCCTGGTGGAATGATATCACTACCTTCAAAGGCCGACCGTTTTTGGAAACTTGGCGGGTTTTTCTACCAGTTTTGGTTTTGGGTGGATTTAGGTTTCTGTAAGAGCATGAAAAACAAATTAGTTCTCAGGCTAAAAAAAAAAAATCAAAATGCGGACGAAATTTTTTTTTAACGACGATAAGAAAAATGTATCAACGACATTCTTCCGTAACTTGACGACAAATGTTTACTAAAATTTTCACGAATACTAAGTGCTTCTATTTGCAAAGACGGGTACCCCCCACCCCCCTTCCCGGACAGGGTAAAAATCGAAATGCACACAAACACGCACACATTTTAATTTTCAACTCATAAATCGTTTTCTGGTCTTGTTCACCTACAAACAATGCACACATGCATTCAGTAAAACAGACACAAGAAATAAATGGCTTAAAATCTATAAAAAAACGTTCCTACTTATTTAAAACAAAAAAAAAGGGGAGTAAAAACGGCCCTGTGTTAAACAGTCGCCGAAATCTTGACTAGTGACGTTATGCTGCCGGCGTAAAAAAAATGTGAAAAAATTGAAAATTTGCCAGTGGTAAAAAAAATATGAAAAATGGGAAACTTTGCCAGTAGTAAAAAAAATGTAGAAAATATGAAAATTTGCCAGTGGTATAAAAAAATGTGAAAAATGTGAAAATTTGCCAGTAATAAAAAAAAAATGTGAAAAATATGAGCGTTGGTGTGAAACGAAAGCAAAATGCACAAACAAAATAAAAACAATTAAATTTTCCGCCCCAATTTTGGGCCGGAATTACGTAGGCATGTCTATGGTTAGAAAACACAAAATTTGATGGTTTACATGTGGAGTCGCTTTGAAGTAGCTTTCGCCTTCTCGAGTGAAATTACAGAAATTGCAATGGTTTACTGGAAAAGAAAAATTATTATTAAGGAATTGTAAAACTGTATGATTTATGAAAATGAAGAAATAGTGATTCAAAAATTAAAAGCAAGTAGGTGAAAAGTGTGAAAAAAATGAAAAGCAGGTATGTGAAAAACGTGAAAAAAATTAATAAAAAGTTGGAATGTAAAAAAAGCTGGTACTCAAGAAGCGCCTCAAAGGGTAGCAACACTACAATACATTTACCGGAAATTAATTTAAATAAAATAAATTAATTAAATTCTTTGTCAGTAAATGTATTGTAGTGTTGCTACGCTTTGGTGGGCTTCTTGACGTCACTATTCAATATGGCAGCGACTGCTTTACACAGGAGCGATTTTGCTTCCTGTATTGTGCTGAAGTTTAAATTGTCAAGTAGGAACCTTTTTTTTTTTTTGGAGATCTTAAGCCATTTAATTATAATTTTTTTTATATCAGTGTTTTTTCTGAATGCATGTGTCCATTGTTTGTAGATGAACAAGGCAAGAACACGATTTGTTCGCCGAAAATTAAAATGTGTGTCGATTTATATGCGTTGCGAATTCTTGCCCTGTTAGGGGGTACCCGTCTCTTCACGCATCTTAATTCTAAAATTAAATCGTTGGTTGGCTTCCGTTAGGTTTATCCTCAAGTAATCTACTAAAAAACAACAAAAAAAAACCTTTGCTTAAAGTTCTTTTTGCTAAAATAAATGACAAAGCAGGTTATCGTTAATTTGTGTCAAGAGCCAGTTGTAAAAACGTGGATGTTGTAATTTATCATCAAGACAAATTAGAACACTGGAAAAAGTCCTTTATGAATTATTTATCATTTACCCACTAGAAAAATGTTTTGGCAGAAAGACCAACGATGCAAAAAAAGGATTTTTTTTTTGCTGTGAAAGAAAAAGAAGAATTCACTTTAACATTCATTAACGAAAAGCTTTCAATAGGAGTAGAGCAAATTTGTTAACAGTTAAGACACACGGTGCAGACCCAAACTTTAAGATTCCTAATTTTCCGAAATTTTAGAAACATGTAGCCCATCATAACGTAAGACCTGAATGCATGTCTGCCCTCAATTCGAATAGATTCTAAGCTTGACTACAGGGTCTGTGTAGCTTTTCCCAGGGAGCGCTGTCGACGGCATCCATTGCGACTTCTGTACACCCCAAATTTGTATCATCTCGTGAGATTTCCGTACAAATTTTCAACAAAGTGCAAGTTATGTATAACTTAGTTTTGGTCTTTTGGTATTATGGTCTCAGAATCGTGACGCCGAGCGCACAGTATAATGAGCGCACACCGTATAAATCCAGTGCAGACACGTAGTTTGATTCTTCGTGTATTCCGGCAGTGGGTTTCCGGAAGTTCTGATTGGTGGGGGTGGGGGATGTATGATGTTTATCATTCTCGCGCGAAGTGCGGCTATACCCTCAGTTCTAAAGGCTTTTTATGCAAGGAATCGCCTTTGCATTCTTGCAGTTGGAATTCAATCGCGATGGCAAAAGTATCGTTGCCACGGTAACAACACTTTATGGATTAGCTAAATCTGACTTCGTTTGAGCAAATTCCTGTAGTCTTATAATTATCAAGGACCGCGGTAGCGGTCCTTACGTAAGCCTCAGCATGAACTTCCATGTTAAACGTCAAATTTTGAACTCCTATAGTTTCGCCCAGAATTGGCACAGACTAACGAAATTCGGTATTTGGGGTCGTGTCATAACTATTTCACCGCATTACAAATTTTAATGATAACAATCAAACCGATCGGCGTCCATAGCATGGCCATTTCTTGTTGTTGTTGTTGTTCTTCTTCTTCTTCTTGTTGGGACTCTTTGCTCTCACCTGGCGATCGAACCACTGAACCGTTTTTCAAGTTCTATAGCTTAAAACGTAGGTATGAACACGGCCTAGGGCTTTCCGCAGGCTATTTTAATGTAACTACAATATTCTTGACACGGAAAGTCAAATGGGCTAGAACTTTTGCTCTCATCTAGAGATCGAACCAATGAACCGATTTTTAATTTGTATAGCTGAAAATGTAGGTATTAACACCGACCAGGGCCTTTTGAACACAATTTTGATGTGACTGCAGTATTCTAGTCGGAAGAGCAATTATTATTGCAGAGCACGGGGCAGATATCATTAATGTACTTTGCCCTAACCTGGAGATCGAACCACTGAACCGATTTTCGAGTTCTATAGCTTAAAACGTAGGTATGGACAAGGCCTAGAGCCTTTCGCAGGCTATTTTAATGTAACTACAATATTCTTGACACGGAAAGCCAAATGGGCTAGAACCTTTGCTCTAACCTAGAGATCAATTTGTGTAGCTTAAAATGCAGGTATTAACACCAACCAGGGCCTTCTGAACACGATTTTGATGTGACTGCAGTATTCTCGTCGGCAGAGCAATTGTTATTGTAGAGCAATGGGCAGACATCATTAAGTGGAGTAACATATTTTTGCAAATCGAGTTAGAAACATGAAATTTGGTACACAAGTCTTGGACCCCATGAAACACCCCCCAAGTGAAACAGCCCCCCCCCCCCTCCTAGCACCCTCCGCTCCGTGCAACCTCCCAGGGCTTTGGCAACAAATTCTTACAGATCACGCTAAAATCATGAAATTTGGTGCACAAGTCATTCTTAGCAGTATAAATCGAATCAGCCACGAAACCCACATGAAATACCCACAAAGACAACCTAACACCCCCTGTGCCCCCTCACTGAGGTTTAACCTACAAATTCTTGCGGATCGAGCAAAAAGCATGAAACTCGGCACTCAAGTCATTTTTAGCATTACAAATCAAACCAAACATGGAACCCCCACGAAATATCCTAAGGGGCCCCCTAGCGCTCCCCTGTGCCCCCTCTTTGGTGCTTGACCAACAAATTCTTGCAGATCGGGCTAAACGCTTAAATTGCGATACACACGTCATTCATAGTAGTACAAATTGAACTATCTATGGAACCCCCTCGAGATAATCTACAAGGCACCACAACGGTCTCCCCACCCCCCCCCCCCCCGTACTCCCTCCTTGAGGCCTAACGAACACATTCTTGCAGATAGTGCTAAAAGAATGAAATCTGGTACACAAGTAATTGTTAGCAGTAGAAATCATACTAGCTATGGAACTTCCGCGATATCCTCCAACGCCCCTCAGCGCTTCCCCCCTATTCTCGCTCCATGAGGATGATTTCCGAAAAATTCTTGTTGATCGTACTGAAAGCATGCATTTTGGTATACAGATCATTCCTAGTACTAGAAATTGAACTGGCTATGGATCCCCATGACATGCCACCAAAGCCTCCCCCAGCATCCCCCCCCCTACCTGGGCACCATATGAAGCATCAATGACTAACAAATTCTTGATGAATGTACTAAAAGCATCTATTGTAGCAGTGGAAATCCAACTGCACATGGAACCCCATGAGATACACCCATCACCCTCCAGTGCTTCCCTGTGTCCTCTCCATGAGGTTGATGATCAACAAATTTCGTTCGATTTGTACTGCTAATAATGACTTGTGTACCAATTCACGTTTTAGCACGATCAGCAAGAATTTGTTGGTCATTTGTTGGCCAGAATTGGAAATTGGAATTGGAATTTGGAATTGGAATTCATAGTACCAAATTCATGTGTGTGGTAAGGGGATAGGAAGGGGATATCTCGAGACATTCCATAGCTAACTCGATTTATTACTTAGACTTGACTTGTGTACCAAATTTCAAACGCTTGATGTTCATAATTAGCCCAAATTCTGGCCCGTAACAGCTGGACTAATCCTGAGAAACGAACCAACGAACCGATGCTCAATTTTGCAACATAAAACATACGTATGATGAAGGTCTATGGCCTTTTGAACGCTATTTTAATGTGGCTACAATTATTGTTGTTGTTCTTCTTCGGGAAATTTTACTCTCACGTAGAGATCGAACCAAAGAACCGATTTTCAAATTTTATAGCTCTTAAAATTGAGTATAAATAGGCTTTCTTATAACAGTCAATTTAAGGTGATTACAGTATTCTTTTCTGTGTTATTCTTGCTGAGACAAGAAAAAAATAATGGATATTAGTATATATTAAAAAAAACGCTTAAGCCGTAAGGGAACAGATATTAGAAAAATACATGTAAGCCATCAGCGTCGCACTAATACGTGTAAAAGAATCTCCAGCTAGTGTTTTGGGTCGCTGGAGCTTCTTTTACAATTAGTGCGACGCTGATGGCTTACATGTCTTTTTCTAATATCTGGTCCTTTACGGCTTTAAGTTTTTTAAGGCTTACATCCGTATTTTATACGCTTAAGAGTTAATTAATACTAATAGTCTTATAGACAGTCAGATAAAGAATTCCTCCTGCCGAAACAATTTCCCCAATTTCTTCTTAACTCAGTTATTGACTCGTTTCGTTGGGAGCTAGCAGAGGTAAAAGCGTCTCCATGTTGGAATTACAGATAATTTCTGGCTTCTGGCTTCGAGAATGCAAAAGCGAGACGTTGCGTAAATGCGCCCTAATTGTGTATTTTTCCAGAGGTATCACTGCCAAAATCAAGCACTTTGTGTAGCCTTTCACAGAAACTATTAATTTTATATGAAGTTCTAATTTTGTATCTGAATTGCTTTCCAATACTAAAAGTACCACTCACCCTTGCTAACACGCATTTTTAGTTTTATGTACGAAAATCGCACGAAGCGGCACGTAATTTGAGTTTTACGAAAGTCGCCCATAATCAGCGCAATTGGTAGTGCGCCCGGTTTAATAAACGGAGAGCCCTGGATTCGAGTCCTAGTCGGAGGGGAGGGGGATTTGAGGCTTAATGGCGCGTCGACAGCTATGTCATTAGCGGCAACCTCAGTCACACGGGTTGCCACTGAGGTGTTAAACAAACCCCAAATCTAGATCTGACCAGTTGTCATTCTTCCTTTTATAGTTCTTTCTTCCATAATAATCTTCTTGTATTCTCACAATAATACAATGACTGTATCTACTCCATTACGGTTGGCGTAAAGGAAAACTGCAAGCAGCATGTCACAATAATTCCACACCTGACGACCTTTACTGTAGTTTAGCATATTTACTAAATTTTAACGGCTTTGATTGACGGGCGAAGGGACATCAGTTGGCACAGGCGCACAGACAACCTTCCTAAGCTCTGCAATTAGATTAAAGGAGAAGTCTAGAAGTAAACAGCTTGCGGTTTGTCTCCATGGCAACCACTTAAGTTCCGCAACACCGACAAAAAAGAAAAGCTATTATTATCGTCATACTTCGTCCGCTTTCTTTAATCCAATATTGCTGCGATATTGGATTTATTCCTTTTATTTCAAACCATAGTTTTTGTTCTAAAGTGTGAAAAAGCATGAGGAAAATCAAAGGAGGCCTCAACACTCGGTTTATTGGCTTCCGTCAGGAATCTAGTGTAAAAACCCAGTCCATACAGGTACAGACTGGTGTTACCTAAACAGTGATTGATGTAATAACTTCCGGTGTGGACCCAAGCAAGTGGGTGCTGCTTGACCTGCCCTAAGGATACAGGGGGGGGGGCGGGGGTAAGGAGGCATCCTTTCCCGTCTAGATCTTGCTCAATGACCGATATGTAGGACAAGACATTCCGTCTTCATCATAGCCTTCTTGTATAACATCATTCCACCATTGATTCGAGGTCTAAGGGCCCTGCTAGGAGACCATACCGGAAGTCACTACGACAGTACAGACTAAATTCCTGCCGGGAACTCTGTACTGTGAAGACCACAGTAGGGGAAACTACGTTGGCTTCACCTTGAGGGAAGAAGTTGATAGTTGAAATAGCTTTAATGTTGTTAGGCTTAAAATTTAGGTTAACGGACTTTTAACATCCCTGTGGCTGAGGTTGGCGCTAATGACCCGGCTGTCAATGCGCCATTAAGCCTCAATCGCCCCTCTTCCCTAGACCACGGCCAAGTTGAAGTAATCTTATTGAAGTCACAGCACATCGAGTAGTTACCTTATTTATACCGTTACACTATAAAGTTCCATAGGAACGAGAAGTAACCAACTCTCATTCAATTATACTCTTGCTCTTGACGAGTACGTTTGACGGGTACGGGTATTAAAGTGTACGTGAACTAGCATCAGTGTCCTCAGGTCTATACACCAGCCGATTTTCCGATTCTTGATCTCGACGTAAAAACCAGGTCTTTTAAAAATTCCTTGTGCCGTGAATACATTTTTGTAGTGTACAAATCGTTGAGTGCATCTTTGTTCACATCTAACACCCCGCCAGAACTGCCGGCCAGGGTAGCGTGAGAGGCCACCATGCTCCTTCAGCGGCTATGGGATGTATTCTGGCTAATTCTGGATAACCTTTCGACCCCGACGATAATCGGAGTTTTCCCGGATCGAATCCCTGGGCTGGCACCTCCCTTCACCAGATTTCGTCTACTCTAACAAAAATGTGGTAATGTTCAAAATTGAGCCGGTTCAGCCAAACAAGCATTAATTTCTTCGGCTGACATAAGGCTCATCAAAAAAAATAAATAAATAAAGTCTGGCGAAGCCGTGCCCTGTTACTGTACACATAACTGCACCAACTCATCCTCCACGCGACTTACATACTGTCAGTACGCATAATGTCTACTTTGAGAATCAAATACTACGCAAAATGTGTGCTACAAGTACAAAAGACGTATGGAGGTAGAATTGGTAAACAGTTTATGTGAACTATCAGTGCACATCGTCTTCAGAATGCTTGGTCAGAGAGCTGAGTCAGCATCTTAAATCGGTTCTTGTCACTCGTTGTTCCGATTGACGCCATAATGGTGATGAGGTTAGTATCAGAAGCAGGTCGTTGTCCTAGCTGCAAGGGCTACTAGCTACAAATGGAGGTAAAAAAAAAAAAACAACGGTGTCTTTAGTCAAGCCGATTCTGTGACAGTGGGTTTCTTAGGCCTAAAAAAAGTTGTTTTGTCCAATCCCTTAAGCTGTGAGACATATCTTAAGTTAATCGAAAAACTTATCCTGCGAAACCTTACGTTGCGAAACATATCCATTTCAAATCTTCCGCAAAACTTAGCACGTTAATTGGGCCACGAGCCTGTCCTCTGGTCCGGGGTTTTTTAATACATGATAAGATACATGATAAGATCTAGTTTTGAGGTTTGTTTAACGTCTGTGTAATGTGTGGTGCAGTGGCAAAAAGGACCATGGCACTGTGGCTCAGATTGGCGCTAATGACGAAGCTTTTGATGCGCTATTTAGCCTCAATCCCACCTCCTCTAAATAATTGGGTTGTTTTTAACCTGGTTATATTGAAATTTAAGTAGGTCCTGCTGATTGAGTAAATATTGTCATGTCCGTTTTTTTTTTATTATTCTTTGCTTCTTACTTGCCTTCGTTACCAGTCTTTTAAGTATGGGAGGCATCTCATTATGAGTTTATTTTTGGATGAAACTTTTCTAAGGTTACTAACTAGCTAGCCGCGTTGATGTAACACACAGTCTAACTAAGTAAAGTTATTCAATGAAGCGAATGGTTACAGGTCTTGGGGCGGAAATGACGTCAACACATTCTCAAATTTTCAAAGAATGAGAAGTTCGGCTTGCTCTACTGATGCCCGGGAGTCAGATGCGAGTCCCAGGGACCTCTTTTGATTAACAATTTGTCTGGTTACCAAAAATTATCCCACTGCCCTCTAGCATCCAACGGGACTGTTTCAGTCTAGTGAGTCAGATTTCTCTCCCCTTGAAAGTTTGAAAATATGTTGAGGTCGTTTCGCTCCAAGTCCTAGATCCACATTTGACTCAAGTTGTTACTTAATTAATTTGATAATAAATAACAGATATGTAGTTTGCGTATGTAAAGATGATTTATTACGGAGCAAGGGCCCGAAGCCATGCACTACGTTGCCAATTACCTAATACAGTACACAACACACACTAACACTAACACCAACACACTAAACACATCAAAAAATGCCTACAAATACTACTGCCTCCGTAGGTAACTGCATCTCCAAATATCAAATGTCCCGATTGGACGCCGTTTGCGTATGTGTATGGCAGACAACACTACCTATGTTGTTATGATAGTATTGTTTGTGTTCATTGCGTACTGTACGGCAGCCAACACTATCTATGTTATTATTACTGAATTGTTTGTGTTCAGATTTATAAAGGCTTTAAACAGTGTATACTCTGAGTCTGCACCGCCTGTCGTCGGCGAAAAGCATCTGCAGCACAGTCGTGAAGAGACAAGTTACTGAAACGAAACGCTTGTTGTCTGAAGGGTGCCAAAGCTTTTGTGAATTAAAAAAAAAAAAAAAACAAGTACAGGAGTAGTCATAGAAACAACTCGTTTGGAAGGCCACTAATGATGTTCTAGTTTGACATGCGTGTTTTTCTCCGTGTTCGGAGAACTTGCCTGAAAATCACCACCGGCACTTAATTAGGAAGCTTGACATGGTGAACTGACTTTCGTCGTCGAATGCTATTTATTCCCTTTGTCGGAAAGGCGGATAAGTTCGTACTAATGGTCACTGGAGAAGTCGAGTCAAAACAAGTTAGCAATGAAACCGACGCCGAAACAAACAGGCAGTTCTCCGGTCATTGTTATTTAACGAGAATTTTTGTTTTCTTTTCACTTTCGTTTTTGTTTTCGCTTTCGTTTTGATTCGTTTTTCGCAAAAAGCATACCGTGCTTGACTTGACTGAAATGATCCCGGATTGCAGTTAAAAGACCACACTACTCTACGTAGTAATTATATAAATCAAAGCTTTACTCGCCGCTGAATGGTCACCGTAGGGAGCTTGGATTATAGGTAGCTTTGATAGGATGGCCCCACTTACTATTAAGGCACGTTTGCGCAACCACCCGCTTTTGCATTCTCGCAGTTAGAAACTAGAAATCACCTCAAATTCCTACATGGCGGCGGTTTTATGTCTGCCGCCTCGCAACGAAATCAACAAATAACGTGAGTTTAGAAGTGTTTGAGAAAATTGTTTCGTCATGAGGAATTCTTTATATTATTGGCACGGATTATAAGACTGCAAGTATTTACTCAAACGACGTCGGATTTAGCTGATCCATTTAGCGTTGTTACCATGGCAATGTCACCTTTGCCATCGCGATTGAGTTCTAGCTGCGAGAATGCAAAGGCGAGTCGTTGCGTAAACGCACCCTTACGCTTTACCGCGAGAAACTGTGCGAGATTTTGAGAGCTGCTTCAAACGCGTCTGACGTCTCTTCTCCCATTTTCGCGTCATTTTACCGATTCTTGTATCTCATTGGCTTTTGATTTTGCTGATGAATCGACACAAAATTGGACTAACAAACGAACGAGTACTCGTCATCAAACGTAAGCCGGACCGCTCCAATTCTGTAAATTGTGTTAAAGTGCATTAACCTACCAGTACAATTCAACAATGCGACTGAAAATAGCAACCTTTGTTTTCAGACGGAGAGCACCGCCACAAGCGATCTTCGTAAAACATTGTCATTGTTTTGGTTTCGACGCAACGACGTCAGCTACTCTCGTCTTGGGTAATCTGGTAAGAATTTGTCGTTTTGTTTTAATAATGTGTATTTAACATTCAACAAAGATTGAACGAACAGATATTTCATAATTATTCATTAATTTCGTGAAAAACTATTCGCTAGTTGAAACAAACTTTTTTGTTGGTTTCGAAAAACCAAGCGTCTTCTGCTTCGAGGATTGGTTTGGGAGCAAAACCGTCATCAACTGAATCTCGCTCGTGTATACATTAGCGTGTGTTGGCGCTAATGACCAAGCTGTCCACGCGCCATTA
>JAHWFP010017363.1:0-13826 GCA_023313725.1 Lithobius niger | reverse complement strand
AAAAAAGGAACAAAAAATGACCCAAATAATTATAGACCAATATCGTTGCTGCCTGTACTAAATAAAATTGTTGAAAAGTTTTTTGCAAATAGAATTAATAATTTTATTGCAAAAGGCAACAAAATTAATCAAAACCAATTTGGGTATAGGAAAGGTACTGGTACAATTGATGCACTAATAGCAATTAACAATAACATCAATAGGGCATTGAATGAAGGCAAATTTGCTGGAGCAATTTTAATAGTTTTAACGAAAGCATTTGACACTTTGGAAAAAGACACTTTTGGAAAAAATCTATAATATAGGAATTAGAGGGAAAATGTTTAATATTTTGAACAGCTATTTAACGGGAAGGAAATATAGTGTTAAAATTGGAAATGACATGAGCTGATGGCAAAATATTACTTACGGTGTCCCACAGGGTTCTGTGTTGGGTCCTATGCTTTTTTAAATATATATCAATGATATTTCTGACAGCATCCTAAATACAACTTTGACATTATATGCAGACGACATCTTTTTACTCGCTATCAACGTTGATCAAAACACCATGATTAAAAATTTACAAAATGACTTCAATAAATTGGTGGTATATTTCAGAGAAAATGACTTAATTCTAAATAGCGAAAAGACATGCTATTTGCCAATAACTACATCACATATGTACATGAAAAATGATACAATAAAATTTTGCAATGATAACTGTCTAGAGAAAAAAAAAACACGCAGATGTAAAAATCTTACAAAGGTTAAAAATATCAGGTACCTTGGACTAGAAGTAGATAATAATTGGAAATTTTATCAACACATACAAAACCTTATGATCATGATTAGGAAAACTATTCCGACGCTTTATAAAGTAAAGGGGCTGTTAGATATTAAAAATAAAAAAAGTATTTTTGAAGCACTGATAATGTCTAAAATTAAATACGGACTGATTATTTATGGCACTACAACTAACAGTTATATGATTCAGTTATAATCATTAGTGAATAAAGCAATAAAAGTTTTATTTAAAAATGAAAAATTAAAAAATGCCAAAGAAATATATAGCTATTATAATATGTTAAATATTGATAAAACCGTAAAATGGATATACATAACAAAATATTAGTATTGTGAAGAATTTAAAATTAAACTTAAAAGAAGTGTGAGAAATGATAATAATTGGTTGGAATTACCACGTTGGAGAAATAACTATGGAAAGAGGGGACTAAATTATGTTTACCAAATATATTGAATGATTTACCGGCTGGCTTAAGAAATTTAACTAACAAAAAGGAAGGAAACAAAAAGGTTAAGGAGTGGATAATTAAAGTTGACTAAATTTGCTTATCATGAAAATGAAAGTAGAATACTAAACATTGATGCGAGCTAAAATAATATACTGGGAACTTGTGTAATTTGAAGAATTTCTACTAATCTTTATTTTATTTCTTTAGTTGTCTAAAGTTGATTAACATTGCTTTGCACATACAAATTCGTGTGAATTTCGTGCCTGTACAGAACATCGTGTACTTGAATAAAGCAGATTATTATTATTATTATTATTATTATTGACAACAACTTCGAGTCAAGTGAGCAATAAAATTATTAAAAAAATAATAATAATAATAATTAAAATTATTATTAAGTGGTGCGATTAACTTGGCGAATGTTTTGGCGACTTTGTATCACTCCTTTGAAGGGCCGAACCATTCGGAACTTGGCGGCCTCTTTTACCAGTTTTGGTTTTTGATATGATAAGAAATAACACCACAAATAAGCGTAATAAAATACTGTAATAAATCGCACCCGAAAAACAGCGAGGCTAGTGCAATAATTTAATACCAAAGTCTATGCGCGCCTCGCATTCAACGTACCGTCCAGATTCCAGCATAAAAATTCGGTGTACCATCCAGATTACCGCCAAAGGTAAGTGACGACTTTGTATTGTTCTTCACGATAATGGAGTAGCCACCTCGATGTCTACTTATAGCCGCTAACCAACCGCAGTATTGAAGAGCTGACTTGCCGAAATGCGCAGTTACACACCGTAATTTTTCGCATTAGCGCACATTTCGGGCTGACGTCATCCCCAGATCGTGTACTATCGTACGACGGTTTTTCACTGAAAGATCTTTTTAGAGGTTAGCATACTTCAAACGTCGGAACTATATTCTGTAAAGCATAAAACCTTTTAAGATTCCACACTGCAACTCACCCATATCTGTACTTTAGTTCCTCGGATCAGAATTGAACAAATGTGTCTGGTTTTTGAGGAGATGTGGCTGACGTTATTCGCCTTCACCCGTTTTTTGGGCACAAACACATTAATTCGATGTGTGACACGTCGAATTAAAAAATGCTGTAACTCTGCCATTAAAATAGTATGGAGATTGATTGGCAACTTTGAATCTACACTTCCCCTAACCCCCAACTAGCAAAAGGCACGTCCCATGCTTAAACTATAGGCCTAAGTATCTGCAAACTTTCACCTTTATGCACCGCCTCATAGAATTTATTTTCGTTAAATTAATTTCACGAAAATAAATTTTCCTTAATAGCGAAAATTTAGTTACGTGAAAATTAGTCACTAGTAATTAAGCAAATATTAATGTTATTCACACCGTTTTTATAAACTATAAAACTGGTGTTATCAGAAGAATCAGGAGGGATGGGGTGGAGGCTAAATTGCTGAAAAAAATAACCATTTTGTTTTCGTCTGCCATACCCTTCCTTCTTTTATACTTGATAATTTCATGTTCGTTTCTTGCTAGTTTCTTGCAGTTCGTTTCAGTTTTTTGCTAGTTCATGTTAGTTTCTGGCTAGTTTCTTACTAGTTTCGTGTTAGTTCTTGCTAGTTTCGTGTTAGTTTCTTGCTAGTTTCTTGTTTGTTTCGTGTTAATTTATTGCTACTTTCGTGTTAATTTTTTGCTAGTCTTGTGTTATTCTTGCTAGTTTCGTGTTAGTTTTTTGCTAGTTTTTTGCTAGTTTCTTGCTAGTTTCGTGTTAGTCTTGCCAGTTTCGTGTTAGTTTTTTGCTAGTATCGTGTTAGTTTCGTGTTATTTATTGTTAGTTTCGCATTAGTTTCGTGTTATTTCTTGCTAGTTTCGTGTCAGTTTCATGTAAGTTTCTTGCTAGTTTCGTATTACTTTCTTGAACTTGCTATCATTGCTGTTTGTTGCCAGTTACCCTTCATCCACGCCATATTACGTGCTCTTCACACAAAGTGAACAATTTTTTGTATGTTGCAACTGAAGCCACTCTACTACAGTAGCCCACAACTTCTCATACAACGTTGGTTAAATTCAAGTTTTCAAACTTACTGGGAACAACGCACAATTCCTAAAACATTGAAGTAAATGTTTATTAATTAAAGATGACAGTGTTCTAGCCACACAAAGTTAAACAATTTTGTATTCGTGGTTGGAAAATAATACTATTTGCAACTAACAGAGCTGCTTATGTTAAATAGCTGCTTGATCAAAGCTACGCATTCAATGCACAAAGCAGTAAGCTAGAAACAATTTGAATAAAAATCCTGGAACGAAATGTATTGAAGAACGAAGTAGAAACCAATGCTGATTACTAGTTACATGCTTCAAGCAGCTGCAGAGAGCAACAAACTGTGCGATTTGAGGGATTAAATCATAAAGAAAAATTTGTTTTTTGAAGTACTGCAATGCTTTTCCATTGTTTTACGTTGAGGCAAAGAGAATATGACGAATGGTTTTGCCATGTCGTTACTCAGAGACACCCTCTTAAAGCTGCGGATGGATAAACACTGTGATACAAGCCACTAGTAAAACGGGTGTAGCTAGGTCCCTAAGAGTTGTTAAACTCTTTAAATTACCCTTGATGCAAACAGGACCAATAAACCTAATTGGTGTCATCCATCTTATTTACAAACGTCACAACAGCAGTTGAAAGTTGAAAAGGAGCGAATTATTGAATGGCAAACACAATGGGTGCAAATAACCTTTTTGTTTGTGTCTTCTTTTATACGTGTTACTTTCATTTTAGTTTCTTACTGGTTTCTTGCAGTTCATGTTAGTTTCTTGCTAGTTCATGTTAGTTTCTTGCTAGTTTCATATTAGTTTGTAACTTTTTATCTGTTTGCAAATTGTTGGTCCTTATAAATAAAATAATTTGTTGCTGGAGCAACAGGACTGGTAAGGACCCAGGAGGTCGCTGATTGCCAGCCTAAAAGGGGACAGCATTGACTATATGCTGGTATTATCAAGGCTAGACTTTGTTTATAGGAATCGATGGAAATAACCATTTTTTTTCCGTCTCCCATAGCCTTCCTTCTTTTATACTTGATAATTTCATGTTAGTTTCCTGCTAGTTTCTTGCAGTTCGTTTCAGAGTCTTGCTAGTTCGTGTTAGTTTCTTGCTAGTTTCTTAACAAGTTTCGTGTTAGTTCTCGCTAGTTTCGTGTTATTTTCTTGCTGGTTACTTGTTGGTTTCCTGTTAATTTATTGCTACTTTTGTGTTAGTTTCTTGCTAGTCTCGTGTTAGTGTTGCTAGTTTCGTGTGCGTTTTTTGCTAGTTTCGTGTTCGTTTATTGCTAGTTTCGTGTTATTTTTTTTGCTGGTTTCGTGTTAGTTTCGTGTTATTTCTTGCTAGTTTCGTGTCAGCTTCATGTAAGTTTCTTGCTAGTTTCGTATTAATTTCTTAAACTTGCTATCATTGCTGTTTGTTGCCAGTTACCCTTCATCCACACCAAATTACGTGCTCTTCACACAAAATGTACAATCCTTTCTATTTTGCGACCGAAGCCACTCTACTACAGTAACCCACACGAAGTAAACAACTTCTCGTTCAACGTTGGTTAAATTAAAGTTTTCAAACTGGCTGGGAACAACGTACAGTTCTTAAAACATTGAAATATAACTTTTATTTATTAAAGATTATAGTGTTCTAGCCATACAATGTTAAAAAATTTTGTATTCGTGGTTGGAAGATAATATTACTTGCAACTCCTCAACATAGCAACTTGTGTTAAATAGCTGCTTGATCAAAGCTACGCATTCAATATACAAAAAGTATAAGCTGCAAACAACTTTAAAAAAAAATAGGGAACAAAATGTATTGAAGAAACGAAGTAGAAACCAATGCTGTCATTAGTTACATGCTTCAGGCAGCTGCAGAGAGCAACAAACTGTGCGATTTGAGTCATGTAAGTCTTGCTAATTTCGTGTTCGTTTTTTGCCAGTTCGTGTTATTTTCGTGTTAATTTCTTGCTAGTTTCGTGTAAGTTTCTTGAATTTGCTATTATTACTGTTTGTTACCAGTTACCCTTCATCCACACTAAATTACGTGCTATTCATAGAAAATGCACAATTCTTTCTATTTTGCGACCGAAGGCACATTACTACAGCAGCCTAGACGTAGTAAACAACTTCTCGTACAACGATGGTTAAATTCAAGTTTTCAAACTTTCTGGGAACAACGCACAATTCGTAAAATACTGAAATATAATTTTTATTTATTAAAGATGATATTGTTCTAGCCACACAAAGTTACAAAAGTTTGTATTCGTGGCAGGAAACTAATATTATTTGCCATTTCAACAGCTGCAAAGATCAACAACATGTACGATTTGAAGTATTTAATAAAAAAAATTTAAAAAATGTCAAGTACTGCAAAGTTTTCCCATTGTTTTCAGTTGAGGCAGTGAGAAAATTGACGCATGGTGTTGCCACTAATCACATTTTTAAAATAAAAAATTGAGCCCTCACACAAATATTAAGCGTGATGTACTCTAAATACGATTTTGTGATTCAACGGTTTCTTTTATATAAAAGATGTACATCACCTTTCCAGTCCAGAATTGTGTGCTGAACGTTTTTGGTGAATATTATGCTTTTGATTTGCTGACAGTTAAGTAGTTACAGACAAAAAAAAAGTTTTTGGATGGGAGGGAAGTATGGAGGGAGAGTGGAGAAGCTCGCTTTGGGTTGAACTCATTACTATATCTATTTGTTTCTAGTTACCCTTCAATGGCATCCAACCAATTTTCATGCATTTCGCACAAATTGAACAATTTAAGTTCCATTTTGTGCTATTTTTTTTTGGGGGGGGGGGGGGCCCCCCATGTTAGACTACCACTAGACCCCTCATAGGGGTTTTGAACTGGCTGTTATAGTTATTTATTTTGTTATTTTCAGTTACCCTTCATTTGCATCTCTACCAACATTCATGCTTTTTACACAATTGAACAATTTATACACCATTTTATAATATTTTTGATGGTAAGAAGGGTTTAGCCATCCCTAGCCCCCTCAGGGGGGTTTTAAACTTGCTATCATTGCTGTTTGTTGCTAGTTACCCTTCATTCACACCAAATTACGGTACGTACTCTTCACACAGAATGTACAATCGTTTTTATTTTGCGACCGAAGCCACTCTACTACAGTAACCCACACGAAGTAAAAAACTTCTCGTACAACGTTGCATAAATTCAAGTTTTCAAACTGGCTGGGAATATCGTACAATTCCTATAACATTGAAATATAACTTTTATTTATTAAATATGATAGCCAAACAAAGTTAAGAATTTTTGCATTCGTGGTTGGAAAATAATATTACTATGCAAACAACTTGAAAAAAAATCCGGGAACAAAATATATTGAAGAAACGAAGCAGAAACCAATGCTGATCACTAGTTCCATGCTTCAGGCAGCTGCAGAGAATAACAAAATGAGTGATTTGGAGTATTAAATGGTTAAAAAAAAATTGTTACAAGTATTGCAATGCTTTCCCATTGCTTTACGTTGAGGCAGTGAGAAAAGTGACGTATGGTTTTGCTATGTCGTTACTCAGAATACACCCTGTAAAAGTTGCGGATGGATCACTGTGATACAAGCCTGTAACAAAATGGGCGTAGTCGATCGCTAAGAGTGGTAGACCCTTTTAATTACCCTCGATGCCAAGAGGACATTCCCACCGTTTGAATAAACCTAATTGGAGTCATCCAGCTTAATTACGAAAGTCACGGCAGCAGTTTAAAGTTGAAAATGAGTGAATTACCGAATGGCGAACACAGTGGGGGCAAATAACCTTAATGTTTTTGAGTATTCCATATCCTTCCTTCTTTCATACGTGTTACTTCACTTAAAAATTGTTAAAAGTACTGCAATGCTTTCCCATTGCTTTACGTTGAGGCAGTGAGAAAAATGACGTATGGTTTTGCTATGTCGTTACTCAGAATACACCCTGTAAAAGCTGCGGATGGATCACTGTGATGCAAGCTGTAACAAAATGGGCGTAGTCGATCGTTAAGAGTGGTAGACCCTTTTAATTACCCTCGATGCCAAGAGGACATTCCCACCGTTTGAATAAACCTAATTGGAGTCATCCATCTTAATTACGAAAAGTCACGGCAGCAGTTTAAAGTTGAAAATGAGTGAGTTACCGAATGGCGAACACAGGGGAGCAAACAACCTCATTGTTTGTGTCTTCCATATCCTTCCTTCTTTCATACGTGTTACTTTCATGTTAGTTTCTTACTGTTTTTTTGCAGTTCGTGTTAGTTTCTTACTAGTTTATGTTAGTTTCTTGCTGGTTTCATATTAGTTTGTAACTCTTTCTGGCTGCAAATTGTTGGTCCTTATCAAGGCCAGAATTTGTTTAGTAATGGGTGCAAATAACCATTTTATTTTCGTCTCCTATATACCCTTCCATCTTTTATACTTGATAATTTCATGTTAGTTTCTTGCTAGTTCGTGTTAAGTTTCTTGCTAGTTTCTTGTAAGTTTCGAGTTAATTTATTGCTACTTTCGTGTTAGTTATTTGTTAGCCTCGTGTCAGTCTTGCTGGTTTCGTGATATTTTCTTGCTAGTTTCGTGTTAGTTTCTTGCTAGTCCCATGTTAGTATTGCTAGTTTCGTGTTAGTGTCTTACTAGTCTCATGTTAGTCTTGTGTTAGTTTCATGCTAGTTTCGTATTAGTTTCTTGAACTTGCTATCATTGCTGTTTGTTGCCAGTTACCCTTCATCCACGCCAAATTACATGCTCTTCATACAAAATATACAATCCTTTCTATTTTGCCACCGAAGGCACCCTACTACAGAAGCCTACACTTAGTAAACAACTTCTCGTACAACACTGGTTTAATTCAAGTTTTCAAACTTTTAGGGAACTACGCACAATTAGTAAAATACTGAAATATAATTTTTATTTATTAAAGATGTTAGTGTTCTAGCCACAAAAAGTTACAAACGTTTGTATTATTGGCTGGAAATTAATATTATTTGCCATTCAACAGCTGCAGAGAGCAACAACATGTACGATTAGAGGTATTTAATCGTTAAAAAATGTTTTTTGTCAAGTACTGCAATGTTTTCCCATTGTTTTCCGTTGAGGCAGAAAGAAAAAAGATGCATGGTGTTGCCACTATCACTATAACTAGCAATTAAAAATGGAGTGCTCACACTAATTAAGCGTGATGTACTCTAAATACGATTTTGTGATTCAATGGTTGCTTTTATATAAAAGATGTACATCACCTTTCCAGTCCAGAATTGTGTGCTGATCGTTTTTGGTGAATATTATGTTTTTGATTTGCTGACAGTTAAGTAGTTACAGACAAAAAAAAAAAAACGCTTTGGGTGGGAGAGAAGTATGGAGGGGAGTTGGGATGCATAAACTGGTTACCATACCTATTTCTTTCCAGTAACCCTTCTTTGGCATCCAACCAACTTTCATGTACTTTGCACAATTTGAACAATTTAAGTTCCATTTTTTGCTGTATGGGGAGGGGGGGGGGGAATTGTTAAGCTTCCACTGGACCAGTGCTTAATTTGGGCCGGAACGGCATTCCGGTTCTTTTTTTAATGCCTGAACGGCGTTCCGGTTCTTCTACGGGCAGCATTTCACCTAAACCAAAAAGTCTCATCTTTCGGAAATTTTCACAATTTCAACTTGAAAGCTAACTAACTTAAATTTAAATTAAATTAAAACTAACTTACGGTAAATTCACTTCATTCAGTGAATTTGATTTAATTCAAGCTCAACCTTCGTAACAAAACTAAATGTTGTTGATGAGACCGAATGGGTAAAGTTTTTCATTGGCCGCGATCCACTAGGCCCTCGTTTCCACTTCTGTCTTGCTCGTCTCATGCCGCAGCGTAGCCAATCGCGTTGGACCAGGCTGTGTTGTAGATATTGTTGTTGATGATAGTTTTTGCTTTGTTATAAGTGTTAAAACGATTAAAAAAATTAAATAAGATGTGTGATACATCAACAATAAAAAACTTTGAAAGTTATTCTAAAGTAGGCCTATGTCTTTTCATTTGCTTGCCGTATTTGAGTGGCAATTTTTTTGTATCAATCCTAACTTGAATTCGGTAAAACAGTTGGCAAGAGACTTCTTTATAAGGCCATTAAAAAAAGAAAAGTTGGTTCTCAGGCCCTCCCGCACCGATTTTCTGAAGGGAAATAAAAAGAAACGACGCGGCAAAAATAGCAGTTGCAGATCAAAAATGGTGCTTAGTGAAAAATGAAAATATAAAATTACCATTCTGTCATTAAATAATTTTATGGACACATGGTAAATAAAATTACGAGGCAGTGTTCTTTATGTTACCCAAAGTAAAAAATAATTCCCCAAAATGTATGGAAAAATAGGCCTGAAATATAAAAAAATAAAAAATAAAATTCCGCCCGCCCGCTTGGATTTCATGAAAAAAATGCCCGAGAACCAACTTTTTTTTTTTTTTAGTGGGCCTAATTGGGCCTTTTTTTTTTGGGGGGGGGGGGGAGAGGCACTCCTCCCCCCCATGGTGCATCTGAGGGGAGGGGTAACTGGGCTTATTATTTTGTTCCCACCAAGTAAATCAAAATAGTAAGATGTGACACAAAATAACATTGTATGACCGTGAAAATCTTCAAAAAAAGTACTTTTTAGAAGCCAGAAAAGGTGTTGAAATAGGTAATAACGTTAAAGCTTCCGAGGCTCTGCCCCGGACCCTGCTGGGGGAACTGACAGCGCTCCCCCAAACCCCCTAGTTGTGTTTGCGAGAGCATGTAAACGACCATCCCATCTTCTGCAAACAAGTGACAGTACCAGTACTTTACTAATTAGAAATTAAGCACTGCACTAGACCCCTCACAGGGGTTTTGAACTTGCTGTCATAGTTATTATTTTTAGTTACCCTTCACTTGCATCTATACCAACATTCATGATTTTTACTAAAATTGAACAATTTACACACCATTTCATGCTATTTTTGGTGGGTGTGAGGGGGTTTAGCCACCCCATAGCCCCACCCCTTCCCGAGGGGGTTTTAAACTTCCTATCATAGTTATTTGTTTTCAGTTACCCTTCATTTGCATCCATATACCATCTTTCATACTTTCACACAAATCGAACAATTTATACACTATTTTAAGCCATTTTTTTGAGGGGGGGAGAGGGTTTAGCCAACCCCTACCCCTAGCCCCCTCAGGGTTTTTTTAACTTTCTATCATAGCTGTTTGATGCCATTTACCCTTCATTTGCATCCATACCAACTTTCACAACATTTATACACCATTTTATGATATTTTTGATGGTAAGAGGGGGTTTAGCCACCCCAAGCCTCCTCAGGGAGGGTTTTGAACTTGCTATCATTGCTGTTTGTTGCCAGTTACCCTTCATCCACACCAAATCACGTGGTCTTCACACAAAATGTACAATTCTTTGTATTTTGCGACCAAAGCCACCCTACTACAGCAACCTACACTAAGTAAACAACTTCTCGTACAATGTTGGTTAAATTCAAGTTTTCAAACTTACTGGGAACAACGTACATTTTGTAAAACATTGATATAATATTTTTATTTATTAAAGATGAAATATTTATTAAAGATGATAGTGTTCTAGCCACACAAAGTTAAACAATTTTGTATTTGTGTTTGGAATACAATGATAAGGACGAAATGAATACGGTTTCAGCAAGCGAAATAGCAGAAACTTCTGCTTGTGTGGGACTCCATTCTACTGAATGGTTCATACCCGAGCCTAGGACAATTTTTACCAATTGATCATTTAATGTCAATTAGCTCTCGCCCACAAAGATCTCTAGACAGACTGTTTCACCCTTGTTTGGGCTTGTCAGTAGAGAATATTTTGAGAGCTAGTAGAGCTAGGTTACGCTTGCTAGGGCAAATGACAAGGGCGAAACGAATACGGTTTCAGCATGCGCAATAGCAGAAACTTCTGCTTGTGTGGGGCTCCATTCTACTGAATGGTTGATACCCAGGCCTAGGACAATTTTTAGCAATTGATCATTTGGTAATTTTTTTTTTTTACCAAATTTGACAATTTTTACCAAATGATCAATTGGTAAAAATTGTCCTAGGCCCGGGTATCAACCAATCAGTAGAATGGAGCCCCACACAAGCAGAAGTTTCTGCTATTTCGCTTGCTGAAATCGTATTCGTTTTGCCCTAGCAAGTGTAGCCTAGCTCTCATCCACAAAGTATTCTCTACTGACGAGCCCAAACAAGGGCGAAACAGTTTGTCTAGAGATCTTTGTGGGCGAGAGCTCATTGATATTAAATGGAATATATTATTATTTGCAACTCAACATAGCTGGTTGTGGTAAATAGCTGCTGGGTCAAAGCTACGCACTCAATGCACAAAGGTGTAAACTACAAACAATTTTAAGAAAAATCCGGGAACAGAATGTATTTAAGAAACGAAGTAGAAACCAATGCTGATCACTAGTTGCATGCTTCAGGCAGCTGCAGAGAGCAACAAAATATGAGATTTGCAGTGTGATAGGGACGTGGAACTACTATGAATTGCTGTCAACCTTTTAAACAAGCTGGATGAGCATTTCTCTCTTCAATTTAGTCCTTTAGACTGTAAAAATAGAAGTTGAATTGGATCATTTTTTTGGAGGAATATCTTAAGCAATAAGAATTAAACATATTACTCCGTTAGAAAAAAATATGTCGTAAATTGTTTGATTCTTCCCTACTACTCTGACTCTTCACTTTGTCCAAAACTGTCAACACTCCACATGCCAAAACACCCTCTCTTGAATAATGTTGTTTGTGGAGTCCCTAACCGCACAGAGCTCACCTCACTGTTAAATGCGATAAATGAATACATATTTAATATCAACTTTATTATGAAAAAAATATCAAAATAGGTGACATACACAAATGTGATCTTCACCACCTCTGCTTTCAATATGCTCCTGCACCACTTTCACATAAATCAGTTCTGCATACACACCCCACGTCAGAAGCAACTTCATCTTGCACGTATCACGTGTTGTTCGACTGGGGTGCAGGTTCGTGCATATTACCTAATGCTAAATCGGTCCATTTCTGTTCTTGTTCCTTTAAAGTTTCATTGGTGTTGCCATTGTCTGGTTCGGGATCCGGAAGCTCCAACAAAGGAACAGCTATGTCATCTTCGGGCAACTTGTCCTGCCGCCATTTATCATCTACTATATCCATGAGGCGCCCATCACGCATCACTTCACTGTCCATGGCTGTCCTATCTAGATAACAAAGATAACACAAAAACCGTAAGAAGGGTAAGTGAAACGAACATGCACTTGTCTCGGAACACTTGAATGACAAAAATTGGAATTAACGTTCTTCACCATTCTGCTTTCACAATACTTTAAGGTACTTTTGGCAATTTTCCTTGTCTTAATTCCTGGCCTTGCTTAAAACTATACACAAAAAGATTAAGTGGATCGGAAGTTTATAAACGTATAAATGTTTGCAGTACTTGGAAGTATACATGTTGCAACTCTCTCTTTTTATTCAATCTCTTTGTTACACGGTCTTCTGACAAAATTTTTTAAGCCCAAAATTGTTTGTTTTGCACCCTCCAGAACTGCAAAGGATCAGATGTCAGATTATGATGAGGCACTTTTGAAAGTCCCTTACGGTTCTGGAGGGTGCTAATAAAAAAGTTTGGACTTAAAATTTTTGGGGGGTCAGTTTTTTTGTGGACACCCTGCATAAAAGGCAGTTGAACATGAACTATGAGTGAGAGACAACCAAATTGAAGTCAATGTCAGTGGGCCACCTTGACCAACAACCAATTAGCTTAACTGCCAGACGTCGTGGGAAGGGCTAGGTCTTCCATCCAAATGCAGTGTGAGCGGTTCTCCACTTTGACCTACACCTACAGAGTAACTCAATTAAGTACAATACTTGTCCGTTATGATATAGTTAAGGACGATTATTACAACCATTTCTCCCTGATGTGCCCAATAGGATCATAGAACTTAGATCCATTTAGAGGATGAACCATTTAGTGGCCTAAGTCTGGTGTGGGTGCCCATTATTTATGCATATCTATACTTGCATGGTTATTTGAACAACAGAGATCTATTATTAATTCTAATCACTGTTGGTGACACTAATACTTAACTTCTGTAAGGCGCCAAGCTTTGAGCCGACTTTTGTAAAGTGTCTTAAGAGTCGATATACATCCATATTAAAACCTGCGGAGATTGACGTATTGAATCTAGGCTCGACTCAATTATTAGCCTAACTAACTTTAGTAACATTATTTGCACGCGTTATATCTCGGTCATATCTGACTTAAGTAACTGGGAGTTGTATTTGTTATATTTTGTCAAATATATCCCATTTCAACTGGGAAAAAAAAGGGGGAGGGGGTGAAACAGGAAAACAAGCAGTAGTGAATTGTGCAAAGAACTGATTCAGGTTAGTTAATAGTTAGACTACTGGCACGGAAAATCACGAGTGACGGAAAATACATTAAAGATCTGGGATGACACTAATAGATGAATGGAGCCAGGTTTCATGTCAACACAATGATTGTCAGCAAGCAAATCTCCTGGAGTGAAATGAGATACCACT
>JAHWFP010017360.1:52158-99213 GCA_023313725.1 Lithobius niger | reverse complement strand
CCCCCCCCTCCCCCACCAACCAGGGTTTTTGTTACCTTTTGCGTTCTTATTTGAAACGCAAATAAAAGCTTTCTTTCCTGAGGTCAGGAATAACTTTCTTGATTTCTTTACTGAGGTCAGGGATAAGGGTTATAGTGACGGGGAATGGTTGTTGGACTTAAGAAAATTTCGACGTGTAGCATTTATTTTGAAACAATCTGTAATTGTAGTCGGATATGTACAGAACTATCTAATGTATCTCCCAGCAAAAAAAGATTTTCTCTCAACAAAAGATTTTCTCTGCTGTAGTTTTGTAGAAAACGGTACTAAAGTTGAAAAAAAACCTAATTCTTGGCTACGCACATTTAACAATATTTAATAATATTTCCACTGGTACACATCAGCCAACAAAAACTAATTTTTTTTTTAGTAAATTTAGTGTATTAAACAACGTAAAACGTTCAAATTTATAAAGTAGGCTAGTTACTTTAAACTATTTTTAAATTTAAAAAGAGTGATATTTGTTGCCACTTCCCCCACTACCAATTTACCTTAAGTCATTTCAGTAATTTAAAATGTGTAACAGCTTACCGGCATTTATTCTTTACTCTGGATAAAATTGCTGATTCGATGCAATTTACTCTACAAACGTTCACAAGTTTCTTTGAATGGCATGGTTGAGTCCTCGTGTTCAATAAATGTATCTTGAAATATATAAAATATATAACTTACAATTAGATAAAACACACAGAGCAAAGCACTTGTAAACAAATCACTATTATCCAGAACACAAATGTTTGTGTTCTCTGCATTTATGGGCAGTTAACAGATAACTTCTATCAGAGTTTGAGGCCGTCCCCCCATCCCAAACTCAACACCAGCTTGTAAATAGGGTTGTGGTCTGTTGGTGACATTTGCCAAACAAAGGTGAAATTAATTAATTATAAACCACCTGTACACATAACCATTTACTGCCAGATAATAAACATCAAAAAGAAAATTTTCCTGTAATTACAACACTTAAGCTCAATAATTTACGGTTAATATTGTAAACTAGCTAACGGCCTGGTGGTGTTTGTTGCACTATTCGCAACACTGGGACGATTTGTTCTCTCATAATGTGTTTGTTGCGGAGGCATGTATCCGGTAAATGCATTCTTACGCACACTGGCTAGGAAACCCTGATCCGGAATCCATGCACTTTCATATGAATATATCCACCGAAAATAAATAAATACGCCTTTGTACAGCAAAGTCGAAATCTTTAGTCGGCCGGCTTTGTCATTTTTTTCAACATTTAACCGAGCTTCACTAATCCATTGTCCACAACGATTGAACCTTTAAATTACTTAATGACTAACTGAGCATTATGTGGCTTGGGCCGGCGACACGCAGCACGGCCATGATCCTTCCCCAAATTCCATGGGTTCGTGTATGCAATTTTATTACTGGAATGGGCAGAAAGTAAAGCGTTTTCAATATATAACTGACTTCCAATTATCCTTTAAATCTTATCGCCCACAACGTCAAATCGTTTAGCCAACGGTTTAGTTTATTTTAAATTTATGGCGTTCCATCAATGGTAGCAGTAGGTAAAGTTTAGAAGAACATTAACTAAAAAAAAAAATGGCTTCGCCGTTTAGATAAAAAAGACATTAGGAGCTAGTATCCCCATAGTCACAGCCGTGAAAGCACACGAATAAAAACGGATAAGAGTTCACTCGAATGCAATGAACTATAATTTGAACTCCAATACCGGACAAGGTCTGTTTTTGATCAATGGTTATATCACAAAGAAAGTATGTTTCGTGTGAGTAGGTATATGTGTATTTTGAGCGCTTTTATTGTGAAACATGCAGACTCCTAGTTAAGCCAGTTTTTTGCCTGTGTTTGTGTTTGAAGGTCGTATGAGGTGGTTATTTCTAGTTCGTTTTAGTAATTACGTGTTCATTTTGTGTACGCATTTTTATCTTTCAATTATGTAGCGTTTTACTGTTTTTGGCGTATATTTTGTGTGTGTATGTGGGTTTACGTTTTGCGAATTGGATTTCAAATTATAGTTCATTGCGTTCGAGTGAACTCTAGTCCGTTTTTATTCGTGTGCCTTCACGGCTGTGAGTATGGGAATACGAGCTCTAACGATTTTTTTTCTATTTTTGTTCAGTTAATTTGTTGGTTTTTTCGCTTTCTTTTTATTGTAATTACTACGGTCTGGTCTGTCATGTGCCCACTGTCCACCGATTTTTGTTTTCGAAAAAACGGAGCATTAGAAATGCATATTTATGTTCAGGTTCTGCCCTAGGTTTGTCCCATGATTATTATTTGATGGCAACTCACTAGCGTGTGTCTAGATTTTCAAAGTAAAAACCAAGCAGTGCTACAAGATAAAAACACGAACAACGTTTCGAAAATTTACAATTTTCGTTATCAGGTTTGCATAATAAAATTAAAGCATGGCAAATGCCACTAAGTCATCCTATGCAAAAGCATAATGACAATAAAAGGATGAAAACCACCAATTTCCCCTCTCAGAAGAGGCAGAAATGGCGGCTGAAGTGCACGACCCAACCTTCGTCTTGGGGAAATCAAGTGAATGACAAGGTGTATGCAAATCGGGTCACGTGTTTCAGGTTTGATCCATTCGTTGGCGCTATGGGGGTTGCATAGTGTGCCTGGAAAAAGTGTCGAGCTTAAGTGTTGTAATTACAGGAAAATATTCTTTAATTATTTATTATCTGGCAGTAAGTGGTTATGTACAGGTGGTTTATGCATGTGGATGACAAGCGTTTCAAGATTAATACATGCTCTAGTTTGTTTTTCTTGAAACAAGATTTGAACCTTGTCCAAGGCGGTGGTGTGGCAAGTTGCGTGTTTGTCAGGTAACTTACCTGTTGCAAGGCAGTGTTGCACTAATGAATTGGATTCGACTTTTAATTTGAAGTTTGATTTATGGGATGCCATGCGTTCTTTAAGTTTGTGAAGGAATTGTCCTACATACGTAGCAGTACAGGTTGATTCCGTACAGGGGATTTGCTAAACAGTATTGCATGTGGAAAGCACGTCGTCTGCTTTGTTATTGTTTTTATTTCCATGGTGCATGGTCAGCTGCTTAATATTTTTGTGGCTGTTTGAAATAAATCTGATGTTGTTGATGCTAACTTTCTTCTTAAGGACTTCACAGACATCTATAAAGTCCTTAAGTAGAAACTTAGCATCAACAACATCCGGCTTGTTTCAAACAGCCACAAAAATATTAAGCAGCTGGCCATACACCATGGAAATAAAAACATTAACAAAGCAGACGAGTGCTTTCCACACGCAATAAATGAAGAAAGTTAGCATCAACTTAGCATTAACTTAGCATTAACTTAGCATCTCTGAAGTCCTTAAGAAGAAACTTAACATCAACAACATCCGACTTGTTTCAAACAGCTACAAAATATTAAGCAGCTGACCATGCACCATGTAAATGAAAACAAAGCAGACGACGTGCCTTCCCAACGTAATACTGTTTATCGACTCCCCTGTACGGAATCAACCTGTACTGACTGCTACATATGTAGGACAATCCCTTCAAAAACTTAAAGTCACCTGACGAACACGAAACTTGCCACACCCCCGCCTTGGACAAGGATCAAATCTTGTTTAAAGAAAAACAAACTAGAGCACGTATTAATCTTGAAACGCTCGTCATCCACACGCATAAATCACCTGTGCATAAACACTTACTGCCAGATAATAAATATCTAAAAGAATATTCTCCTGTAATTACAACACTTAAGCTCGACACTTTTTCCAGGCACACTATGTAACCCCTTTAGCGCCAACGAATGGATCAAACCTGAAACACGTGACCCGATTTGCATACACCTTGCCATTCGACTTGATTTCCACAAGACGAAGGTTGGGTCGTACATTTCGGCCACCATTTCTACCTCTTCTAAAAATTGGAATTTGGTGGTTTTTATCCTCTTAATTTTGATGGTATCGTATCTTTTTATTTTATTTTATTTTATTTTATTGCGATTACGCTTTTACATAGGATGACTTAGTGGCATTTGCCATGCTTTAATTTTATTATGCAAACCTGATGACGAAAATTGAAAATTTTCGAAACGTTGTTCGTCTTTTTATCTTGTAGCACTGCTTGGTGTTTACTTTGATAATCTGTTATGGTGCTTTTTTCACTCCATTGTGTCTAGATTTAGCATGTGTCATCTCGATACGTAGTTGATTCTGAATTGTTGCAGTATCATGGTAAACAATCGCGGAAACAGTTCAACTGGCATTGAAGAAGTAAATAAGTCACTCAGTCATGTCGGCCGCCCAAAGGCCTCAAAATTTAAAAGCTCCCTACGGTTTAAAACTAATAGATTTAAGGAAAAATCAAGACCATTTAATTCTGGTTCTCCACAACGAGCTAGCTACCTCAAACAACGACAATGTCACTTTTCCGGCACCCAACCATTGTTGATCTTGTTCGAGTGAGCTATATTCCGAAAGTGTGCGCCTCGCCTATTGTAACACCATTGTTACATGTTGCAGTATTGTAACATTTTTACATTGTTAGCCCCGCCGCCGCCTACTCCTGTCTGCGGCCTTGCAGTGCTGGAAACACCGGTTCTCGTCAGATCACCGAAGTTAAGCAGCATTGGCCCCGATTGGTACTTGGGTGGGTGACCTCCTGAGAATCCATTCCGGGTGTTGCAGACATAGGGCCTTAGGGCTTCGTCGGGCAGATGACCGGGTGCGGTTAACGCTCGCCAAAATCCTTTGACCTTTGAGCTTTGACCTACTCCTGTCCATTTTTTGAAAATTCTCGTGCCCAAACGAACTCTAATAAGCTGCCGGCCGTGCTAATATCATCGTGTTGCGATCTAACTGAAAACGTTCATGAAAATTTCCACATTTGGTGTAGTTCCAAGAGGTGACATAAATAGTATAATGTTTTTCCGCACACTTTTCATGACGTAATTTGAGTCTATAATTATTTCTGAATTGTGAAACGAACTAAAATACATTCGTATAAAATTTGTTTCTTCCAACTCGTTATTTGCATTGGCAAAGTACCCCTCAAATTCGGTACTCAAATTAGGGGGGGGGGGGAATTGAGGCTTAATGGCGCGTCGACAACTTGGTCATTAGCGCCAACCTCAGTCACAGTGCAGTGGTCCGGGTTGCCACTGCACCACACATTACAGAGATGTTATTCAAACCCCTAATCTAAATCTTGTCATACATCTGTACCTCCTGCAAAAATTGAAAAACACCGGACAGGAGGACAGACTTATCGCCCAATTGACGCGCAATGTCATGCGGAAGATGGAAACGACGACGAACACCATCAAGATGGCGACAATCAACAAGTAAGTGGCGGACCGTAAGTGGCCGCCGACACCAATAACATTCAGGAGGGGCAACCCCCCGCAAAAGGAAACAGTGAGTAAGTCGAGTGTGACCAATGCGCAAACGGGCCAACACCACCTCCTCACCACCTCCTCAAATTAGGTTAAGAAGAACTACGTACGAGTCGCCTATTGCACACTCCAGAGAACACAGCATTCAGAACTGATTTATGCATGACTGCGTGTATTTCAAGACATGCTGAAACTTAAATTGTTCATGGTGAAGGGAAAACTATAAGAATACCTAAGTTCTTCTAATGAATCAGATTGTACTTCCTTTAAGAAGAATGAGTTTGACAATTAGGAGGTGGAATTAATCATGACTTTAAAGTTAAGCAGAAATCAAAATCAGTTAAACTGAAGCAAAGATGTTTATGTTTGTCTCGAATTGCAGAGAAACCTTTTGGTTTAATTCTCCCCCTTAATGGTACTATTAACAATGTAGGTAAAATTTACTTCTTAAGAAATTATCTGTTTGGCACAATACATCACAACTCTTTGCTTATAAACTAGAAATTAGTCAGGTAATGTCCAGTTAATAACATGCCTAAGTTATCTGAAATATGTCAGATTAATTCGTGTCCCTCACTGTTTGAAAAGCTAACACAGGGAATAAATGAGTAAACTAGCGTTAAAATGAGTTTAAAAAATGTGTCAAATAGCGAGATATCAAATTTGTCGATGGTGATTTTTTTTCTTATACTGCAAATATTAAAACGAAGTGCAAAATTTATTTGAACTGCTCACAGTTTTTCGGGGAACATCCAATGGAACATTCATGACTTCTGTGATAAAAGGTGTGAATCTTTGCTTTTAAGTAGAAAACAACGTAAGCACAAGCTAAGACTGCTGTTTAGTACACGGTCACTCTATATGGATTTAGAAATCTGGAAATGTCACCCTGGAAGAATTTTAGCAATGAGGTGGGAATTGTTTGTTAAATTTATAAAATATTTCTTAGTTATGTTTTTGATGTAGCTTTAGTTGTTCTTGTTTGCAACATCTTTGACTCTTACGAATTTCAGTTTTTGGATTCAGCCATCCTAGGATTAAACCACTTAGAGATTATAACAAGAAACTGCAGCAACTACCTAGTCACAACCGTTCTTCTGGGCACTTCCGCTACTTCCCATATACGTTGAGATCCACACTTTTATCACGCACTGCAACAGCGATCTCTATATGTAATCTAAAAGCATTAACCATCACAATTGCGCGTTTAAAATGTGTCAGCTTTTAGTTCAATATTTTACCTGCCGATTTAATTTCGTACTTAGTAGTATCGCGGTGTGCCGCCCGGCACAAAGATACAGTGTTCCCCGAACGCCACGTGTCGTATATACATCAGTGGTAGCAACCAAAGTGACGGGAGAGATAGTACAGTAAAAATAATGAGTCAACCCAAACATTTAGTATAAAAAGCAAATTCCAACGAAAATGGACTTGGAATAACTATGAGTCATCACTGTTAAAATGCAACCAAATGCAATCTTCGGGAACCATCTGAAAATGGCGGCCATCTTGAAAAAAATGCCATGACAAAAACTTTTTTTTTGCAATTTCCATGATAACGGCAGTCTGCACGACATAATTGTATCAGCACAAACTTGAAGATAATTAAATCAAATCAAAAACCAAAACTGGTAAAAGGGACCGCCAAGTTCCGAATGGTTCGGCCCTTCAAAGGAGTGATATCAGCACACCAAAACGTTTGCCAGTTAATAATTCGAAGGTTAAATGAAAACTAGGACATTGCTACTTTCGGTAGCAATGTTCAAGTTTTCATTTAACGTCCATAGTATAATTCGGTGCGATTAAGTTGGAGAACGTTTTGGTGTGCTGATATCACTCCTTTGAAGGGCCGAACCATTCGGAACTTGGCAGTCCCTTTTACCAGTTTTGGTTTTTGATATGATATCACTCCTTTTTTTAAATTGTGTATTGATTCAACTCCACTACCGTGCAGATGAGTAATAAAGTGCCACGTCAACGAGAAATTGGTTTTCAACAATTTGCAACTACCTTTTGCCTATAGGCCGAATCCATTCTCAACTTAGTCACCTCTTTATTGGCTTTTGGTTTGGTTTTAATTTTGTTGTAATTTATTGTATTTAGTTAGTTTTGGTGTGTTGATATCACTTCTTTGAAGGGCCGAACCACTCTCAACTTGGTGGCCTCCTTACCAGTTTTTGGCTTTGTTTATTTTGCTTTGTTTTTACACTTGGTTTATTTTTCGTGAATTGGACGTGAATACAATTTCTTTGCAACGTTGTTTAGAGTTATCGTGATACACTAGTGTGTGCCTAGGCACATACGTCAGTATACACGTTCTCATTATCGGAGCTTTGGCCGTCCAATGAGAGACGATGCTGACAATACTAACAATGGTTATAACAATATTTTCGTACTTACGCGCCCTCCCACGCCATCCCTGTTACGCTCCCAGGCTCCAAACCATAAAAGGTACGCAGTTCGTATTGTACTCAACTCATTTGTCCAATTTCATAGCTGGAACCCTTCACGTTATCTCGGAATCGATGAATAATCACCCTGTGGGATTTAACATGGGGATGAGCGGACTAGGTAGTAACACATTTTCAACGTTATTGAGGGGCAGATTTTGCATTGAAAGCAGCTTAGCTGGCATTCAAACACGAGTTAATTTTTGTCAGGTGGGTCATTGTTCCGATTTCAACACAATTTAAGCTTTTGTATCGCATTATTATTTTTCCCCAAGTAGGCCTACCTGAAATGTACCCAACTATACTTCAAGATATAAGACACTGACGCAATGGCGTCGCGCTACAATGGTTTACAACCTCGACAATTGAATTGATGTGATGTTTGTTGTGATGTTTGTTGCCTAACTTGGCGCGTTACAGTAGCGTGTGTCTAGATTCTACACCAAAAAGATCCGTATAGAATTTTGTAAAATGATTGGTAAAAAAGTTATTACCGATTATATTTAACACAATTTGGCACCATCTTGGAAAAATATAAGCCAAACATATGTATTTTTCCTCGGTTCCCCCATAATGTTGTTAGGTGTGTTTGCATAGGTGTATTGGATCAAGAAATTTAATCGAAATAAATCATTCTTACTGCAGTAACTAGGCTGGCGGAATTCTTCCTAAATTTTACTAACTGTGACTATTATTTTAATCATGTAGGGCGGCTTGGGTACCAAAATTGGCGGAATTATTCACTTTCTCTGAAAAGCATAAAATTTGGTGTGGTTTTTCATGAAAGGTAACTGGAAAAAATAGCTATGATAGCAAGTTCAACCGCCCCTGAGGGGGGGGGGGAGGGAGGGGGTAATTTACCCCATTATAACGGATATTTGGCTGTTACTCCTTAAATGTCAACAAATCAAACGCATAATGTAAAGCAAAAAACGTTCAGCACACGATTCTGGAAAAGAAAGGTGATATGTATCTTTAAATCAAAAGCAATCATTGAACCCCAAAATCGTATTTGCACCCCTTAATTTGCACCGAGCGCTTCGTTCTGAAATTGGTTATTGTAGAGACCTTCGGTTTCAAAGTACTCTTGCAAGGTTTCAAATAGCTCAAAATGGACACGCTTAGGATTTTCTGTAAGTTGGAGATCTATTCTTTCCATCAGTCCTAAATGAAATTGTTTCACCTAAATAGGTCCATGCTATGCCTAATGGTGAAGAGGTAATGGCACAGCTGCGAAAGAGTACCACGATTTTCATTTTTAAAATATTCTAGGGAACTTTCTAATAGCCAAAATGGACATGCTCTAAGATATTCAAAAAGGTGGGGATCCATTCTTTACATCAATCCTAACCGAATTTTTTTAATTAGCTAGGGGCCGTCCTACACTCACTTAAAGGTGACGATTTGATGGCTTAGAGGCGAAAGCATGAGATAATTTTCGAACACAAAGTGGTCTTGCGCATCCTCTAATATCCCGAAATAGACTTGCTTAGAATTTTCTGAAAGGTGATGATCTATTCTATTCACCACTCCTATCCGAAATTGTTTAGCTTAGATACAAATACAAGTATGAACATTACAAGGGTGCTTTGACACTTGCTGCTACACCTTTAAACGAGTGTAGGATAGTCCCTATCTAAGATAAACCCTTTCGGTTAGGCATGATAGAAAGAATATATCGCCACCTTTCAGAATATTCTAAGCATGTCAATCTGGGCCCATTAGAAAGCTCTCCAGACTACTTTGAAAACGAAAATCACCGTATGCTTTTGCCGCTACGCTATTACCTCTTTACCTTTAAATGGTGTAGGACGGTCCCTATCTAAATTAAATAATATCTGTTAGGATTGATGGAAAGAATAGGTCGCCACCTTTCAGAAAATCTTAAGCATGTCCATTTTTCGGCTAATACAAGGCTCGCAAGACCACTTTGAATTTCAAAATCACGATACGTTTTTGCTGCCACGCCTTTACTTCTTCTCTTTTAAATGGACGTAAAATGGTCCCAATCTAAGTTATACAATTTCGGTTAGGATTGATGGAAAAAATGGATCCCCACTTTTAAAAAACCTTAAGGATGTTCATTTCGGGCTATTCAGAAGCTGGCAAGAGCACTTTGTAACTGAAGGTCACTATAACAACCAATTGCACAATGAAATACTCCTTGAAAATTAAGGGTTTTAAAGCTGAAATACGATTTTGGGGTTCAATGGTTGCCATTACCTAAAAGATGTACATCATCTCTATTGTTCAGAATTGTGTGCTGAACGTTTTTGTTTCACATTATGCTCTCAATTTGTTGATGGTGAAGGAATTACACTCCAAAAAGCAGATTTGGGGGGGGGGGGGGTTAATCATCCCTCCTCCTCAGGGGGTTTTGAACTGTTATCATACCTATACTTTCCGGTTACCCTTCCTGTGCATGCGCATCCATACCAAATTTCATACTTTTCATAGAAAGTGAACAATTCCAACAATTTTGGACCCAGAGCTGCCCTACATGATTAAAACAATGTTCACAATTAGTGCAACATTAGGGCGAATTCCTCCCAAAGCATTGTACAGTAGTTACTGCAGTACTCTCAATTTATTACCAATATTAAATTTTTTGATCCAATAAACCTACGGAAAGACAACTAACAACATTCTGGGGAAACTGAGGAAAAATACAAAGGTTTTGCTGGCATTTTTCGAAGATGGTTCCAAATTGGGTTAAATATAATTGGTAATAACTTCTTAACCGTTCATTCTGCAGACTTCTACAAGGTAGTTTTTCGGTATAGAATTGTATTATCTTCATGTTTGCACTGATACAATTATGTTGTGAAGCCAGCCGTTTTCGTAGAAATTGTAAAAAAAAACTTTTTTTGTGTGGTCATTTTAACAAGTTGGCCGCCATTTACACAGGGTACCCCAGGTTGCATTTGGATGAATTTTAACAGTGGTGTCTTATAGTCATTCCAAGTTCATTTCCATTGGCATTTGCTTTTCATACTAAATGTTTGGGTCAAGTCATTTTTTTAGGTTATTTTTACTGTACTAAGAAGCAAGGGAGAGATGTCATAACAGAGTGTTATTGATGAAGCCAGCAGCAACTTGTAGCAACTTGACGTTGATGTGGTAACATAATTTTAGGCTTAATGTTTAGATTTAGTACTAATCTTTTTACCTGACATTTTAATTTCGTAAGTAGAAGATACAGGAGAATTTTATTTGATAGTAGGTCCATCCATGCAGCATGGCTATGAGATTATTTTTAATGTGTGTCAATAACAAAATCCTTTTGTTTTTATGGTTGTTTGTAATCCTTAGGGTTTATATGCGACTATCAAATGTTATTGTTTCATTTAATTATGTCGAGAAAGCCTATTACCTATAAGGAAGCATGCTGTTTTAATTTACCGTGTTTTTAAACTAAATTTTGGTCACTGAAACTAATGGTGAACATCGTGTTGTTCCTCCACCCACGACCACCCATGACCCTTCCTGTTCCATTTGCAAGCTCTGGTGCATAAAATGTTTTTATATTTTATATTTTTAACACGGTAAGGTAGGAAAGAGAAACTACAACATTGTGCAATCATTGTCCGGTTAGCAAGCACTTTATTTTTCCTTTCAAATAAGAACTGAAGCCATTGACAGACAAATTAAACCAATAAACAAACCAACTATAAGAGATGTTGCGATTATTTTAGTATGTTTCGGCTTTTAAACCCATAGTTAATACGACCATTTTAAATGAAATCATCGCATTACTTTCCTTAGAAAACTTAACACACAATTTTCTTCCAAACACATACTTTAAAGACTATCACATGTTTCATGGTATTAACATAAAATTTTGTCAGCTAAACTGAGCTGTTACCTTACCTCAGTAAACGTAACACTAATTTCTCTTCCTCGCACTTTCTGTAGTAAATTAATTCTGTATCCTCGGAATTTTATTAAATACTTCAGCAATATTGTATCCTCTGGTTCATGAAGAATGACCTATAATCATCAAACGATTACTTAGCTTAACGTAAATGCGTTAGAGATTTTTGTGTTGTATTGGCAGTTTTACTTCTTGTTTGAACTTACTCGAAATGCCTGCAGTTCAGAATTTTTTCCAAGCACTTTTAATATTTGCCTGAAAATTTTACGACTCTTTACAGCTTGCTTTTCTAAAAGAAAATTAAATGCATCATGAGACGATGGCATGAAAAAGAAAATAGTTTAAAAGTAATATTTCACGCCCTCAAGCTCACAGAAAATTAAAGGGACTACCAACAAAGAATTTTTGGGAATCTTACGTACCAAACAAACCCACAGTAGTATCCGTAGAAAAGGTTCTGAATAACAGGAGGATTACCTAGCATTAAGATGGTAGCTCATAATTTATTACTTTCAGCCGACTTTAAAAAGTAATACCGTTCATAAAAAACAACTGTCCCAAAAGTTATAGAAAAACACTTAATAAAGCACATTTACTAACTTTAGTCTTACTCATATGGCAGTTATTAGATTGAAGGGTAAATAAACTCTACGGCAATTTTAAATCTAAAAATCTCAAATTAAGAATTTTGTTATTCTTGAGTAGGCCACAAACGTTATAAGATACCGACATAATAACAAAATTCAGTTTCTTTATTGCATATTTGTTTGGTCATCGTCCACTGTAAGAGGTCAACTAAAAATTACAAATGGTTTTAGGTAAAAATAATTTTGCTTGCGACAGTTTCAGCTTGTTTATATAGCGTCTAATGTATTTTACAGATCTAAAATGTACCCAACCCCTGGACCACTGCTGAAGTTTTTTAAACTGAGTTTGTTAGCATTGGAATACCGAGCTCCTTGATAAAACATGTGGTCAGTGATTATTGCGTCGTCCACAGGTTAATTAGCATTTAACATTTATTGGGGTCAATGTAGGAAAACTGTTTTCTGTTAATAATATTCGGCCTAAAATTCATCCTATTCACGCCTGAGGACAACTAAGCAAACAAAGCAAGTCTTCAAATTATGGCCGTTATTACAATAGCCCTGGAAACTACCGGAAAGTGAGCATGTGCTTTCAAAGACAAATTTTGCAATATGTGCATCATTTTCCTCTGTTTAAAATGGAAAACAACAGCATGATGTTCACACTTTTCGTCTCTAGCTATGAATGGTAGAGCGTGACTCTGGAAAAATCTAACTAAAACTGGAATGGAATTTGTTTTCCAACTCGGATTGTTGGCTGACATCTATAACTAAAAAATTCAGTTCTGGGCGAAACGTGACAATTTCATCAATATTCGCCTGATTTCAACTGTATTGAAATCATTAAATTTGTTCTAACAAATTATAAACAATTTTTATTATTTAAACTAAGAATGTATAAAGAATTAATTTTCCAAATATCCAAACTCGACTCTTATATTGTAATAGAGTGTAGCTATAGGTTAAAATTTAAATTATCCTTCTCTTACAGCTCTAGTTATGACATGCAGCAACATACAATGGAAATTTATCTTCACTTGTAAACCAATTATCAACAATCCTTTATCTGGTTGTACGTGGTGGGGTCCAAGAGTAATTGAAAACAGGAAAACTCAATAGTGTAGATGGATATTACAAGGTAACTGAACCATGAGCGTACGCAAATTGGAACAATCGGGGAATGCAGCTTCCCCAATTTTAACCCTAAATTTCCCCTTTTTAACCCCAAATTTCCAATTTTTCCTGTTCTTGCTTCCCCATAAGTTCTAAGATTTTTGGGGACAATGAAACGGGCCTGGGACAGGTACAAAAGGAGCCAGGCATTCCCCCAAATTAAAAATATCCTCAAAAAATGTTTCTAATTGCCCCTTTCCTGAAGTTTGCCCCTCCCCTTTTTGTACGGCCCTAGACTGAACCCAACCCACTTGTGTTGACGATAAGCTTCTTGTAATGAGAATTTTCATGTCTTTAACTTAAGTCTATAAAATTACAGGTTTAGTTGATAAAATTACAAGTTTAGTTGGTACACTGATAAAATAAAAACGTAAACTGAATCTACAAAGAATTGGCAAAAGTTGCCACTCATTTTTTGTTTTAAATTACCGTCCCCATCGTTAGAATATGTCATCCTTCATGAAACGCATATTCATAAATCCAATCCTCAGGTTATTCTTAGTTGAGATTACAGTGAAATATGATGCTAAATTAATAACGGTCGACGGCCATCACATCTGACTGCTGACTGAACAGCATAATATCTGAATTTTTTAACAGTGTGAGACTCTCATACTCTTTTGGCTTCTTGCAAGTATGAATTGCTTTTTGCTTTCGAATCATGGCTGAACGTCACTGTTACTAACTACATCGTTATGCCGAACCCACTTATGATGTTGTTAAGCTGGATCGTGGTGAAATCTTTATTGTCTATCAAGGCAATATTTTAATGCATCGGTTGCTGATTTTAACTGTTCTAAGTCGACTGGGTCTCGTTTAGAGCTTCAATCGACTGCAACAGATTTTTTTGATGGCATAGTACCGATGGCTTTATAGAGCTGGTAACTGTATCAACTATCGGGGGCAGGGGGGGGGGGGGGCATTCATAACCTGCTTTTTCCTGACGATTAAGATAAAATAACACGCCTGTAAACGTTTGGAATTAAGAGCTAGGAAGCACAGAAAATAATATGATTAAAACACCACGTTCCAGTGACATTATCAGCAATGATGTTTTAGTGACATTATCAGCAATGACATTTCAGCGACATTATTAGAAATGACGTGTCACTGACATATATAGAAATGACGTTCAGTGACATTGTCAGCAATGACATTTCCGTAGCATTATCTGAAATGACGTTCAGTTACATATACAGAAATGACGTTTCAGTGATAGCATCAAGAGTAAAAGAAAAGCTTATGTCTCTACAATAACGCCACTGTAGTTAACTTCTTGCTGCGTTCGAAACAGGACTTTTTCGAATCCATTGCTGCGTAATGAAGCAAGGGTCAATATTTTGAGCATACTATGACAAATTCTACATAACGCTACGCACAATATTATTTCCACGCAAATTTCCCCCATTCGATATAAAAGAAGAATCTTCTCATTATAATTTATGCTGCCAATAAAAGCAACACTATTGAAATTTACCAAACCGATATAATGAATTGGAGCATGTTTGAACAACTGGGTGATGTTAACACGTGTGTTCTCCCTGATTTTATACTAAGTCAAAATTTACGGCCTTAGTCAAGATTTCCTAGCTCATTATGAGAAAATTAAAAAACTACAACCTGAAAATACATAGTGAATAGAATAAATTGGATCACTTGCCAACACTCAAATTTCCACAGCTGAACACTCATAGAAGGCCATCCCATTAGTCGAATTACTACCTGCAAACAGGCACCACATTTGTGTTTGGTACCTGTTTACTTAGTAACTTCAATCCTCAAAAAATTAGCCAGGGGCTACCACAACATGCCAATTGCATTGGCTGTCATTACTGATATACATACTTTAACTGTTACCTGATTGCAAACTGGTGACATTTGAAGTCAAAGCAGTGTACTCTATCTACAGAAACTTAGTTTTTATTACAAAAGATTTGCCGATGACAGCTTTGCTCTTTTACCCAAATCATAACGTATAAAAAATGCATGGCCACCTCAATAAATTTCGTACTTCACTTCAGTTTGCCAAGGAGGCCCCACTGAGAACGATGTTTATTACCTCGATATAACTTTTTTTTACCAACTTCACATTGAAATATTGAATTCATACATTGCCGCAAGTCATCACAAACTACCATTGATTTCATTTCATTCACCTACCCATTCAATCTAACAGTAAATCATTTTAAAAGATGAATTACAGCGTATTAAATCTCACACCACATGGCCACAGCTCCTCCTCAAGGAAATTGTTTTTATTTTACACAAATATACCAATTGTGGTTATCCATTTCACCGTATTACTCACTAAACCAGTGTGACCTGGTTTAGCAAAACTAAACCCTCATCTCAAAAACCCCCAGATCCCCTCTTTTAATTACAACTTTCCAGACGATTACTGGGCAGTCTTTAATGTCAAAGATGGCGGCCACATTAGCCTAAGCCACTACAATATAGTCCACTTTAAAGTTCATAGACTTGGCCCACAGAATATAATTAATAGCAAGCTAGTCACTGATTTTATTAATTGAAGATCTCATCTGACCGATGCGAACTAGCCAGCTTTAGCTGACTCGGACATGATTGATATCCTTTGGGATCAATTTAATACCATAATTAAGTGGAGATCAGGTACAGTCAATCATCGAGCAGGAGCCTTCGAAACACCACTAAAAAAGCTTTAGGAGGATAAGTAAGCATTGCTCCAATTGTAGCCACTCTGCTGTGACATTACAAGTATAATACTTAGGAGAACAAATCGAAGTAGTACTTTTAGTTCATCGCCGTCATGGGGGAGCAAAGGGTCACTGAGGGCGCAGTGACTCCTATGACACCTCCCTGAGGGTGATGACCAACAAATTCTTGCTGTCTTACTAAAAGCATGCATTGTGGCACACAAGTCATCCTTAGGCAGTTGAAATCGAACGAGTTATGGAACCCATAAGATAACACATCTCATTTGGTTTCATAGCTATTTCGATTTCTACTGTACCACAATGCATGCGTTTAGTGCAATCAGGAAGTATTCTTGGTCACCAACCTCACGGAGGTGGCACAGAGAGGCACTTTGGGCTTTGGGAATATTTCATTGGGGTTCTGTAGCTAGTTCGCTTTGTTCCAATAAGAATGACTCGTGTAGTGAATGAAATATCATGGTACACTGGATCTGCAAGAATTTGTGGGTCAAGCGTCAGGGAATTGGCACAGGGGTACACTGGGTGGCATTGGGGTATTTCATGGGGGGTTCTATAGCTGGTTCGATTTGTACTGCTAAAAATAACTTGTGTACAAAATTTCATTCTTTAGCTCGTTATGGAAGAATTTATTGGTGAGTCCTCAGAAAAGGGGAGAGGGTAGCACTGGGAGGCCTTGGGGATATTACGAGGAGGATACATAGCCAAGTTCGATTTATTCTGCTAAGAACGACTTGTGCACCAAATATTATTTTTTTAGCTCCAGCTTTAAGAAGATGCTCGACAAGCATCAGAAACAGTGAGTAAAAAATATGCGTTGTAGAATTTAAAAATAAACACACGAAGCACTACACGCATCACGAGATAAAATAGTACCTTATATTTCGAAGCTGAATTTATATGTTGGCTTCATTTTTTAGAACGAATGCTCTGCAGGGAAGCGAACGCCTGTGTTATGCAGTGAAAGTACGTGTTTTATGTTTATGCTTGAGAGTTTTTTTTACCTTTCAGTGAATTCTGAAAAAAATATTTTGAAAGAAAAGGACCCAAGATTTGAAAAAGGATTGATTTGGTATTTGGATATTGTACATGAATGTTATCTTGGTGAAGAAGGATAAAAAAATAGTTTCAAGGTTAATTCTGCTGTTGTAGTGCAGCTGAACAAAAAGTGGAGAGAAATGAAAGTGTCAATTTTATGATTTGTAGAGGAGGAATGTTGCGCAAGGGGCACTATTAGGGGCTAAACAATCAATATCGGATATGTGATCGGAGAGACAGTCCCTTCCTTGCCCTGTCTGTCCCAGATAGATCTTGGGGCACTCAGCGCAGTGAAGGGCTTAAACAAATTGTGTGGGAAGCAGTCGGGTGACACATGGTTGTTTTTTTTTGGTAAGGAGCTGTTTAAGAGTTGGAGTGAAGAAGAACGTTCTTCTTACCTGAAAATAGAAAATGGTGTTCAGGGCCGAATGATAGACGAGGATAGTGGAACCATGCAGACATTCATCAAAGAAGTACGTTGGTAAGCCTAGAAACTGTGCTGAAGGAAGTTTGAGTGGATTGACCTGTTGTGGCAGGCATCAACGAAGCTAACGGCGTCAATGGTTGTCATAGATCTTGTTGGTGGAAGACCAGATGGCTTTGGAGGAGATGCGAGAGGCCTGCTCCGGAGGCCCGCCTGTTGCTTCAAGGAGTCAGACGATAACAGCCACGCATGTAACAGGAGTGTCCGAGGTCTGTGGTGTAAAACGGTCCCCCGAAGTTGCGACAGGAGATCTGACAAGTCGGGGAGGCGTTGAGGACATTCGATGAGAAGGTTGAACAGTAGGGGAAACCAAGCGGACGATGACCAATTCGGGGCGATCAGGATGCGCGACCCAGGGACTGGGATACTTTTCTTAGGACCAAGGAAAGTAGCCTGCCTGGCTGGAGAGAACAGGTAACCAGACAGGTGGCTCCAGTCCAACGTCATGTTGACCACTGCACATGCTTTGTCGTCGGCAACCGAGCTGACAAAGTGGGAAAGTCTGGCATTGAGCCTCGTGGCGAAGAGATCGAGGAACGGTCATCCCAAAGTTGGAACAGACGAGTGCAAATGGATGCTTTGAGTGAACATTCGCCTGACCGGGGAGAGTGGCGTGACAGACACTCCACAATCACATTGGGCCTGCCCAGGATGTGGAGTGGTAGCAAGGAAGATATTGCAAAAGTGTACGCATAAATTGAAGATGTTGGAGGTGACCTGATGTAGAGAGCGGGAACTTGTCTCCCCCCCCCCCCGTTATGGATATAGGCGACCACTGTAGTGTTGTCGACGTGAACCTAAACCACCCTCACTCTGATCAAATGTTGGAAGTGTGTCAGATCGAGGAATACCGCCTGCAGTTCCAGGAATTTATGTGATTGACGCCCATCGGTGGCAAGGTTGCTGAAATCATGTGGCCGCTGATGTGCACACCCCATTCTTGGAGAGATGCATCGGAGAAAATTTGTGTTTCTGATGGAGATTCGTGTAGGGGAACAGTCTGTGTAAGATACTGGACATCCACATACGTGAGCAGAGTCGAGAGGGGGAAATCGTGCGGCCGCTGCCAAGTGATCGGTTGGTCCATTCATTGATCTGCAAATGGTGTAGAGAACGTACCATCCACCTGCCGTAAGGGACGAGCAGGGCCAGTGATTCCAGGGAACAGATGAGGGAGTTGAGGTGCAGCAACGTGTAAATTGGCGACCAGAGGAAGGTCCGTATTTTGTGGAGCAGAGTTGATACCTGGTCGGGGAGGGCATGATGACCACCTGAGCTAAGTGGAACACCACCCAAAGGAACGCAAAACTTACGGAGGGGGTGAGACTGGACTTTGGAAAGTTGATCCCGAAGCCTAACTTGTGTAGAAGTGGCAATGTGGGGGGGGGAATTGAGGCTTAATGGCGCGTCGACAACTTGGTCATTAGCGCCAACCTCAGTCACAGTGCAGTGGTTCGGGTTGCCACTGCACCACACATTACAGAGATGTTATCCAAACCCCTAATCTAAATCTTGTCTAAATCTTGAAGTAGCAATGTGGAGTCCTTGTTAGACAACAGATGAAGGCTATCTTGGTGAGGAAGAATCCAGTCGTCCAAGTAAGCATCGGCACGTATTTCGTACTGATGGAGAAAAGCCAGTACCGGCTTTAAAACTAGCGTGAAAACCTTTGAGGCTGCATTGGGGCCAAACAGAAGGCAGGTGAATTCGTACACTGTCCCATCGTAGAGGAACCAGAAGAGGTGCCAGACCGAAGCATGAAGAGGAGTATAGAGATAGACATCTGCCAGAACTATGGAGACTGCCCAGTCGCCATGATGTAGGAAATATTGAGTAGATTCCACGGTCGCCATTTGAAAATGAGGATTCTTGATGAACCGGTTTAATGGAAGAAAATTGAAAATGAAACAAAGATCGCCGTTCTTCTTGGAACAAAGGAAAATCCTGCTATATAATCCCAGATGCTCCGGGTTGGGAGCAGCACATATAGCATTCCTTGCCAACAAAGCCGAAATTTCTGCGGAAAGAAAGTCCGTTGGTGGGACTGTTTCTAGCCAAGGAGGGGACTGCAGGGGAGGCGATTGGTAAAACGAGAGGAGAAACCCATGGGAAACAATGAAGAGGACCATTCGATCGGTTGTTATATCTTGCCAGGCTGGGTGGAAGAAGCAAAGGCCTACTGGTACTGGCAAAGGGTAATTGTCAACAAGAAGATCTGGATCGTAGCCATGGACTGGGAGAGTTGCGGCAACCGCAGTAATCTGGTGTAGTCTGGCGGCCACGTCCCTGTCCCATGTTCGGAAAGACCGACCAAACGCATCGCGGAGGAGAGGTAGGGCGGCACTCTGTACACGGTAGTGGGGTGGCCAAATTTTCTTTAGGATTGTTAGGGACTGGTGGTTTGGTCTGACATTGCTTACGGGTGCCTTTGGACCTGTATGGCTTCAGCTTGCGTGTAATATCCAAATGGGGGGGCGAGCTTAGGTATTAGACCCCTAAAAAGAGTGTCAGCCTCATGAATCGGCTGGTTCTGAAATACTTGCCTAGTTTAGGGATGGAGATTGGGGCCATATTGAGCACTACATCATGAATCAAGCGAATGGAATTGAAGACTGCCTGCATCAACCAGTTCATGAAATGAAAGGTCGCAAAACAAGCCTTGCTAAAGATCTTGGCGACCAGGGATGCTAAGTCTCCTTGGATCCTTGTAAGTCTCCTTGTAACTCTCCTTGGATCCTTGGAATGATTTTTGCAAAACGCGTTGACAGCCATATTCAGGACATCGGCCTGAGAAGCCGCCCGCAGACCAAGGCGCAAAAGGTGGTCGCTGTCACGAAGGACTCAAGACGGCACCAAGACTCGACAGGGGAGATACAAGGAGGTCCAACCAGACGTACGATGTAAGGAATTATAACTCAGGATAGGTGTTGAAGTGGCATGGCTTGCAAGTCGCCCACAGGGTGAAAAAAGAAGGATTTGCGGCGGCACGAGGAGGCGGAAGATCTTTGTCCAGCTCGAGCAGTGTGCCGTTGCTTAAGAGAAGGCCGCCCGTGCGAAATAAGGTAGTGAGCAGGGTAGTAGATTGTCCAAAGACCAGGTTCTGACGAGGGGACTGTTCACAAAGACCAAAGCCTTGTCCCATGGAGAGACAGCAGTTCTTGCAAGACTCGACCACCTGAGAGGATGGCTTGTAGAGGAAACAATCTGGAATGATGTCTCCAACTGTTTTAAGCAAATACGAGACAGGAATCTCCACAGGATCCAGGTCGACTGGTTGATCGAAGTGGGCGTGCCGTGAAAAAGTGTTCGAGTGGTCGGTCGGCAGATGAGAATGTTGGTCATAAGCCGAGTTGGAGATGTTCGAGTCGACCGAGGGCATTTACTTCTGCAACTGCAGAGGTGACTGCGAAGGGGAGGCGACGGATCTTGAACATGAGAGGAGCCAGTTATGTTAGCCAGAGAGAGACGAATCTTCTTAGCTGTGGGAGAGAGGCTCATTGGCCTCCAGTTGTCTCGTGCATACTAAAGGCAAAAACTGGAATAAAAAACCTGCCAAAAACGGGCTTAATGCACTAAAAATACAAATAAAACTGGAAATACCACAGAATTCATCTCACACAAATTCCAGGATTTACTAGCAAAGCTTCAGTTTGCACCTACAGTACACATGATTTAAGATAGAATCGTGAACATCTATACTGGACGACAAACAATTTACAGCATACAATATTGCATGCACAGTGTTTTAAGTAAGAATCATTCTACCCTAACGTCCCATCTTTGCTATTAAGTCAGCAGTTGCAGCACTACATGGGTACATTTCAGTAAAGTTTATCCACCCAAAACCAAAACTGGTAAAAGAGAAACCGCCAAGTTTCCAAAGAGGGTTGGCCTTTGAAAGTAGTGATATCATCCAACTAGGGAATGGCCGCCAAGGTTAATCCTATTAGCCAAATTAGTCGCACCTACTAGCGGTACCAATCTTCAAGTTTTCATTTAACGTCCAGAGTATTATTCGGTGCGATTAATATGGCTAATAGAATTACCCTTGGCGGCCTTTCCCTTCTTGGATGATATAACTACTTTCAAAGTCCGACCCTTTTTGGAAACTTGACGGCTTCTCTTTTACCAGTTTTGGTTTTGGGTAGATATAACAACTTTCATGGGCCTGTGAATACGAAAATTCCACGGTGTAATTGTCACCTCTACCTTTTTAGTCTGGAGGTACTTTATGTCTATAAATTTTCTCATTCACTTGCTTCAGTTTGTTCAATCCCATTCTTTGAGTGCAATGGCTGACAAATACTGATTTTCGTTCACTTTGCTCACTCAATCAAGGCATTCCCCTTCAGTTGCCCCTCCTGGGGTTAGTTTTAATCACGCAATGAAGCTGGAATTGCTCACTCAATCACAATTAATCTCATTTGCTTGTCCGATCATCTACTTGGTAGCATCACACAAGCATATGTCTAGCATAACCATCAAATTCGGCACATTACTAAAACATACTTCTTTGAAAAAATTTCCTCTTTTCCTACTTGACCGGACTGTGTGCTCACGACCTGCAATGTGCAAATTTTCCTAGCAATGATAGCTTCCCAGTCTCTTTTCTATTGCAACTTCTGTAGTTTAGTTACCATGGTGAATTCACGTACCTTAGCAATCACATACTATAAAACTCACTGATCACATAATATTTCACTTTTGAAATACCACCTAATATAAAACTCACTGAACGGTATCCAACCAGCAACCAAGGTTAGTTTATTTACCATGTCGTTGATTTTATTTTATTTTATTTTATTACCGCAGGAAATCGGCATGTTGTCGAAGCAAACAGTGCTATAATTGCAAGAATAGTCATTTTGTTAGAACTCGAGTGAATTGTTGTGGTACAAAAGTAATGAAACGGTGCGCGTATAACACTTGAGCATGTTATAATAAACTGTTGGATACCAATACAAACAATGGTTACAGCAATAATTTACATTTACGCGCCACTTCAGAGCCACGTGCTTCTAGCTGTAACCCCCCATTAAAAAAAAGGCACTCCACATACTACTCTTTACCTGTGTGCTAAAATTCAAATATGCAAAGTTTTCCTAACAAGCTGTAGACGTGTTTTTATACCCTACGATAATTAACATGGGAGACCTAACTTTAGCTAGCCAGTAACACAAATCACCGTTATTGAGGGTACTTTTTTTCCACAAAGGACACCTTCCCTAACTTTAATGTTGTGGTATTCTTCGTTACTGAACCCAAAACATCTTTTTCCAACGATTTCCAAAGATATCTACCACATGGGAAATTTACACCGGTATGCTGAAATCATGTATGAGCTAGTTACAGTTAACAGGCACAGTCTGCTAGTGATCCGCCATCTGACAATAATTACGCTCTAACAATTAAGTTCCAACAACAATAAATAGTCTACTTGGCGGCGACACACTAACGTAGAGGATTTATAGACACACACTAGCGTGTTTCTAGATTAGTTTATTCATTTTGTAGCTTTGTCCAGATTTTGAATCATCAAAAGTTTGAGTTAAAGTAAAGAAGAACAACAACAAAATTCATGGATATGGCCTGGACGATATTCGGAAAGTGAGATAGACAAACAGGAGCATTTCAATTTGGTACAAAAACTACTTACATACAGAGACTGATTTTCGGAAAGGGAGATCGACAAACGGGAGCATTTCATTTAGCAGAAATGGTACTTACTTACAGAGACCGTGAGACACATTCCTGCAACAGTAGGAAGTTCAGCCACCTCAATGGTGTGATTTGGACCGTTCTTAAAAAAAAGATAAGCAAAAAAAGCAAGATTACATGAGTGTACTAAACATCTGCATAAATAGCTGTGCAAAACACCAGTGAAACACACCAGTGTCAAACATCTTGAAAAATTGGAAAGCTTAAGAAGTTCAATGCTGACCTTTAGGACCACATTAAGCACCACGTTTAGTTTATTGTATTGCTAAATTTCAACATCGAGCCCCACATAAAGGATTTTTTATTAGATAATAACAGCACTTTTACGAAATCAATAGTTTTAGCGTGAAAATCCTTACCAGACTAAAATTCCTGAGCCAGAAGGCCCAGATTAATATGGTGGAACAGAGATGAGTGCTAATTTGTAAACACTGTAAATTTCGTAAAAGCCTAGGTGCTGTTCGCTATGAGAATTTTTTTTCGAAGTAAGTCTTGCGATATTTATCCATAACATTTTATCCCTATTTAGAAAAAGAAAACCTCTCCCAAACCAGGGCACTTGTCCATTTTAATTAACAAACAAAATACCTGAAATTAACCATTAAAATTCAGTAATATTTACATCAAGTGGTATATTTTGAATGTAAACTTAGTAAAACATGTATCTGCATCGTTTGTAGGAATTGTTTGTCTGTTCTGGTTGCTGACTTTGCTGCTGGTGCATTTGAACGTTTTTAGCCCGTTTGGCAAATGCAAATGTCCTAAAAGGAAAAAAAGTTTCCTATTTGCAGAATCTGGTCAACTTGGAGAGAAACATGGAATAAATCAGATGTCAAATTTCTACGAATTTTCTTTCTGAATGTTTTCCGATTAAGAAAGGAGTTTTCCACCAATCGGCAAACAATGGCAATAGATGCAACACAAATTTCAAGAGAACATTTAAGTAGCAATGGTTATTGTTTTTATTCAAACCCTTATGTACAACAACAACAAAACATTATTGGTCGAACAACTATAATATTTAATTTTACCTATTCATTGCAAATTTGAGCTAATTTTTCAAATTAATACACATTTTTATTTATGAATTGTTAATTAATGAATGAAGTAGGCAATATATTATCAAAGATAATTAAGTGCATTGCCTACTAGAGAGAACTATCAAGGTTTGAGTGAGATTCCCAGTTTGATTTAATTTAGCACTCACTTAGTAGTGACAAAATATAAATTCTTGTGTAAATATGTACTAAAATAAACATAGTTGGCAGGCGCCCAGTTGTTACACACAAAAATAAAGACACTTAATTTTAAACTAAAAAAGTTAACCATTGTCACTAACACAATCTTTAGGTTTAGAGGTAGTAAAAACCCGCTGCTTTAAAACGGATTCAGCCTTTTCTGTCTAAAAGCAGATTTACACAAGGACTATTTTTTCGCTCACTAGCATTTACTTGGTTAATACTAAATCTTCTAGTTGCTTCTCGCGTTTTACCGGAGAATGTGGTATTCTGGTTGTGTATCTAGACACACGCAAGTGTATCGCTGCCAAGTAACAGTAGATCATCCCATTTAGTCCAGTCCAGAACTAGAATCCCGTTCCTTTTTTTAGATGGGAACTTTGTTTTATTGTTCGATACCAACAATGGCATATAAACAAAGATATGTAGCCTGGGGGAAAACTTTTCCTTGATGGTTTTTGGCCACCTTCTTGAAAAAGGCTGATTAAGCTGTATGCGGCATAGAATAGCAGTCCATGCATAAACAACTGTCGGAAAAAATAGTGTACACACAAAAAAATGAACAGAAGACTCCAAAAACCACAGCCAACCTCACCATCACCACCATTGTCATCATCATTATCAGGGCCATCATAATCACAACCATCATCAGTACCATCATCATCATCACCATTGTCATCACCACCATTCATCACCACCAACACCGTCATCATCATCACCACCATTGTCATCACCACCATCATCACCGCCACCGCAATTAGCATCACCATCACAGACATCATTACCATCATCATCACCTCCATTGTCATCACCATCATCATGGCCATTATAATCACCACCATCATCACAGACATCATCATCAACATCATCACCACCATTGTCATCACCACCACCACCACCACCATTAGCATCAGTCTCAAGGGAGACTGTAAGTGATTTTTACAGCTGAAATAGGCAAAAAGCAATATTGATGGCAGCAATTTTGTAAAATGGCGTCAGTAGAATCTCATGCAGACCGTGGTAAAGTCTACCCACGTTTTTTGTTGTTCTTTTATAAGTACTAAAACGTCTACTATTTGTTAGACAAATCAGAACTAAAATTTCTATGGGAGTATACCACAGGGATTAGATTAGTATTGTTTTATTGATTCTGCCGTGGTTTTTGAAGTATTCTGTTTAATTTTTTGTCTGTACACTATTTTTTCCGTTGTTTATACCTAGACTGCTAATTATATGCCGCGTACAGCTGAATTGCCATTTTCAAGATGGCGGCCAAAAACCACCAAGGAAAGGTTTTCCCCCAGACTAGCTATATTTGTTTACTTGCCATTGTTGGTTTCAAACAATAAAAAAAGTTCCCAGCAAAACAGGAACGGGATCCTAATTCTGGACTGGACTGATTGTAGACATCCGATTGTTAAAAATTGATTGTTAATGTTAAAAAGGCGGCCTCACAAGCAGACATGTGTCTGTTAACTGTAAGCAACTAAAACCATATTTTGACACATCGAGGATAAATCCCATTGCGACAGAAATCTTTCAAATTGTGGTAAATGTAAGGGAAAGGTGCAGGTATAAAGAATAAAAGAAAAAGTAAAGGCTGAGTTTCCACGATTCATGGAGAGAAAGATGCGTCAATAACGTTGTTTTTATGTTACCGAGTAGCTAGTAACAAGCTAGTAACGCTGCCCATGTTAAATCCCATAGACTCATTGCTCATGGCTAGCGCAAAATCGAGAAGGCCTACGTAGCTGAACTTTTGCACACCGATGCGTGGTGATCAGAGCATGGTCCTTTTGTTGGTTTGGGGGATGTAGAGGTCAAGACAAATGTGTGGGAGGGTTTGAAATTCGCCACCAACGAATTTAAATTTCCTTTCTTTTCCAAGTTGCAACCAAAAATTTCAACCAACAATGGCTTGAACAATCAACACTGGTCCTTAGATTTATTGTAAAAGCCTGGACAAAGTAAAAGAATGAACTGTAACAAGGACAAAATAAGGAAACATTAACGTTGACGTGCCGTGGATTGCGTAAGAATAAAGGGATGCACGTCAGATGATGATTACGGTACAATTTGGGCATCCACGAGCTAACGGGTTTTTGTTAATAACCCAAAAATAAAATGCTTCGCGTTCTGCTGTTTTAGTAACAGCGACCTTGGGGGTTTCTGCATGAATAAATGTGAACAAAATCTTAAAAAATTAACGGGAAGGAGCAGGGATAAACAAAACAACTGAAGGTGATGCACTTATTTAGTGATGCACTTATTTGTGCGAAGCGAACGAAATCAGCAATTGTTATCCAGTTTCTTCAAAAATGGGTATGAAGCAACTTAAGCATGTGAAGAATGGCTATACAATAAAGTAAGCCATGTCAATTTGGATAATCTTACGGCTAATTGTCAATGGAAAATTTAAAAATTTTAAATGTGAAAATTTATAGAAATAAAATTTCTCTAGAAAAAAGATACAGATAAAGATAAGACGATGTAACCTTATGTCCGTTCACAATTCTATGAAAGTTATGATATTCACCCAAACCAAAACTGGTATAAAAACCCGCCAAGTTTCCAAAAATGATCGGCCTTTGAAGGTAGTGATATCATTCAATCAGGAAAGGCTTCCAAGGTCTATCCTATTAGCCAAGTTAAACGGACCAAATAATACTTTTGACGTTAAATGAAAACTTGAACATTGCTACAGCTTGTAGCAATCTTCAAATTTACATTTAACTTTCGAACTATTAGTCACTTAGTCAGTGCGATTAACTTGGCTAATAGGATTGACCTTAGCGGCCTTTCCCTGGTTGAATGATATCACCACCTTAAAAGGCTGATCGTTTTTGGAAACTTGGCGGGTTTTTATACTAGTTTTGGTTTTGGGTGGATATATAGTTACCGTGGCAACGACGTGGACGCTGTGAGCATTACGAAACAAAGTTCAATGCGTGGGGCATTACAGCGTCAATAATTGGTAGGAAAACAATTTTTACTGCAGTACAAAATGGAGGACTGATTTTTGAATGCTAGTATTCTTTGGTTTGTTTTCGATTCGATAACCCAGAAATGCACGTCATGTTGGATTTTATTTCTCGCCACGAACAGCTATTTATTCTGCCCTCGTTTAATCGATGCTAGAAGCTATTATTTTTGCGAGAAAAGCAAATTTTGGAAATAGCGAGAAAAGACAATTACAGTGTTGTAGTAATGTTTAAAATTAGTATTGCACTTTAGTTCTTTCACCTATCAAAAACCAAAACTAGTAAAAGGGGCCGCCAAGTTCCGAATGTTTCGGCCCTTCAAAGGAGTGATACCAACACACAAAACATTCGCCAAGTTAATCGCACCGCCTAATAGTTCGAAGGTTAAATGAAAACTATAATATTGCTACTTTCGGTAGCAATGTTCAAGTTTTCATTTCACGTCCAAAGTATTATTCAGTGCTATTAAGTTGGCGAATGTTTTGGTGTGTTGATATCACTCCTTTGAAGGGCCGAACCATTCGGAACTTGGCGGCATCTTTTACCAGTTTTGGTTTTGTTTATTTTGTTTTGTTTTTACAGTTGGTTTATTTTTAGTGAATTGAACGTCAATACAATTTCTTTGCAACGTTGTTTAAATTTATCGCGATACACTATGGTACTACTCCTTTTTGTAATTGTGTATTTACTAAAGTCCACTACCGTGTAGATGTGTAATAAAGTGCCACGTCAACAAGAGAATAGTTTTCAACAATTTGCTACTACCGTTTGCTTATATGCCGAACCATTCTCAACTTAGTCACCTCTTTATAGGATTTTGGTTTTAATTTTGTTGGTGGACTCTTTTCCAGTTTTTGGCTTTGTTTATTTTGCTTTGTTTTTACAAGTTTTTGTGTGTTGATGTCACTCCTGTGATTGGCTGAACCACTCTCAGCTTGCTGGCCTTTTTTCCAGTTTTGGGGTTTGTATATTTTGCTTTGTTTTTACAGTTGGTTTATTTTGAATTGAACGTCAATACAATTTCTTTGCAACGTTGTTTAGATTTCTCACGATACACTAGTGTGTGTCTAGGCACGCACGTCAGTATATCCGTTGTCATTGTCCGAACTTTGGCCTTCCAATGAGAGACGATGCCGACAATACTAACAATGGTTATACAATATTTTCGTACTTACGCGCCCTCCCATGCCATCCCCGTCACGCCCCCAGGCTCCAAACTATAAAAGGTACGCAGTTCGTATTGTACTGCACCCATTCGTCCAATTTCATAGCTGGAAGCCTCCCGTTATTTCGGTGTCGATGAATAATCACTCTATGGGATTTAACATAGGGATGAGAGGAATAGCTAGCTAGTAGTAACACATTTTCAACGTTATTGAGGGTCAGATTTTGCATGGAAAACAACTTAGCTGCATTCCTACACGAGTTAATTTTTGTCAGGTGGATCATTGCTCTCCATTTCAACACAATTTAAGGTTTTGTACTGCATTATTGTATTTCCCCAAGTACTTGAAATGTGACCAACTATGCTTGAGGATTGAAGACACTGACGCTACGGCGTCGCGCTGAAATGGTTTACAACCTCGACACTTGAATTGATGTGATGTTTATTGTTTGTGTCTAGATAAGTAATAGCTATTGAATGAAGGAATTTGTTTATTCGGGAGCCTCGGCCCAAAGCCACATACCCCTACACAATAGCTATTGTCCTCTTATTGCAACAATGAACGTTGATAAGCTGTATTAGAATCGGTCAAGGAAGCAACAATACTCCAAAGGGTGCACCCCAACGGTATATTGTTGATTCCGATATCGCTTCTAAAACAACTTATCAACGTTCATTGTTGCAATAAGAGGACTATAAATGGCTTGTAATCCTACATTGTGTTGCATTATTTCCTGCATTGTTTAAGCATTCTATTCTAAGCAAGGAAAAGAACGGCTTCCGGCAAGCACCATTAAAATCAATCGATCAACGGCTTCGGGCCATGGCTCCATAAATAAATCAAATGAAATCAACAGGCAGACCATAGAGGCATCACGACGCTAGAATCACTTTACTGAGTAGGCAGCCATAGATCAGAAACTTTAGTCGGCAGCGAACGAAAAAAAAATTATAATTTCGAGCTTCCTTTCGTCCCACATAAAAAATAAACATTCCTCTCTTTCAATTGTTTCTCACACCCAACGTTTTTAACTGTTGTCTACCAATTTTTTTTTGGAATTTTAGGTTAGGTTAGGTAGGTTAGTTATTTTTCTTGGTTAGGTTTTAGACCTTATATCCTTTTGTTAATGTGAAAGAAACTAACGTAGTTTTCTAGATTTTTATCTAGCGGGACGGGGGGGGGGGGGGTGCTAAAAACTATGGGGGTGGCACTCGAAAGAAAGATATACGCCATGTGGATTGAGTGTTTTTAGGGCTTTGGTATTCCCTTACACAGAAAAGCTGAATCGTTTAAGTATTACAGACGACGGTTAAGGAAAAAAGTAATTTATTTTTGAAAACATCATATTTCGGATTGAATTTTCACACATTGGCTGGTCATGAATATACGTAATCCACCCAAAACGAAAACTGGTAGAAAAACCCGCCAAATTTCCAGAAAAGGTCGGCCTTTGAAGGTAGTGATATCATTCAACCAGTGAAAGGCCGCCAACGTCAATCCTATCAGCCAAGTTATCACACCGACTAATAGTTTGAAAGTTAAATGAAAACCTGAAGATTGCTACTCGCTGTAGCAATCTTCAAGTTTTCAAATAACGTCCAAAGTATTATTGGGTGCGATTTACTTGGCTAATAGGATTGGCGTTGGCAGCCTTTCCCTGGTTGAATGATATCACTACCTACAAATGCCGACCGTTTTTGGAAACTTGGCGGGTTTTTCTACCAGTTTTGGTTTTGGGTGGATATCACAACTTTCACTGTTTAAGATGCTTCAATCCCATTTTTGCACACACTGGCTAACAATCGCAGACTTCGTTTGCTTCGCTCATTTAATCAGCGCATCCCCTTCAGTTGTTTTATTTATCCCTGCACCTTCCAGTTAATTTTTCAAGATTTCGTTCACATTTAGTCATGCAGAAAACCCCGAAGGTGGCTGTTATTTAAACAGCAGAACACGAAGCATTTTATTTTGGGGTTATTAACAATAACTCCATTTCTCGTGTGTGCTCGTATTGTTGCATAACCATCATCTGATGTGCATCCCTTTATTCTTACGCAATCCAAAGTAACTTTAATGTTTCTTTATTTTGTCCTTCGTTACAATTCAGTTTTTAGTTCGTCCAGGCTTTTACAATAAATCTAAGAACCAGTCTTAATTGTTCAAGCCATTGTTGCTTAAAATCTTTGGTTGCAACTTGGAAAAGAAACGAAATTTAAGTTCGCTGGTGGCGAATTTCAAAACCCTCCCACGCATTTGTCCTGACCCCTTCAACCCCCAAACCAACAAAAGGACCATCCTCAGATCACCATGCATCCGTGTGCAAAAGTTCAGATACGTAGGCCCTCTCAATTTTGCACTAGCCATGAGTAAAAAGTCTATGGGATTTAACGTGGGACAAAAATTATTAGCTAGACATTAACATAAAAACAACATTATTGACGCATTTTTTTCTCTATGATTGGTGGACACTCATCCTTTAAATTTTAGTTTTTCTTAATCTCTGACCCTTTCCCTTACATTTTCTACAATTTGAAACATTTCTGTCACATTGGGATGTATCCTCAAAATGCAAAAATATGCTTTCAGTTGCTTACAGTTACCAGACACATGTCTGCTAGTGAGCCGCCTTTTTATCATTAACAATCAATTTTTAACAATCGGATGTCTACAATGGGATGATCTACTGTTACTTGGCGGCGACACACTAGCGTGTGTCTAGATATAGTTTGGATTTTGTTTTCTTTGGTTTGTTGCCTGTTCAAAAAATTTGGTGATAATTATTGTTTAAAAGTGTGATGATAACTATAGTTTATACCACGTCTGTGACGGTAACTCAACGCCATGCTAAATTTCCGTAGGATAAATCCCGTGAACCGTGAGCGGAAATGTAAGTCATCCCGAAAAACGTGGGTTATCAAGTTACCCCACACTTTTGCCGATTACCCAAACTTTTGCAGATAACTCAACACTTTTGACACTGCTGGATCACGCGACGGGAACGCACACGCGACAACCAAAATTATACAGCGTCGAAAACATACAGCGTGTAATGCATTGAAAACGTACAAAAGGAATTACCGAACTTGCCGGGATATCCCAAATGAAATTCTTTACCTGCTATCACTCACATGTCTGGCTGGCCCATTCCAAGTTTATTCCCTCCGTCTAACTCTTCTCTTTCCCCCTCCACAACCTAAAATGGAATGACCTTCATTCCTACTGATACACCTATTAGGCTATTACCACAGATTTGAAACAGTTATCAAACTACAAACGGACAAAAAGAATTACTTATCTTGCCAGAATGTCGGGACAATGTCCTTCTGTTCCTGCTTCCTCACATATCCAAGTTTATTCTCTCCGAACAGAGCAATCCAGCCAGCTTACCAGCCAAACCTTGCGAAACGATGCGTCGTCTAACTTCCCCCCCCCCCCCCCCATCCACAAACTTGAGCGTAGCCTACAGTCTGCCTACCTGCCAAAGGAATCGTCCATCAAATACCCACCTCCCCCTCCAAAAACTAAAATGGAATAACATTTATTCATTTCACGTAAGGTATTACCTTATTTATTGCAGCAATTTTCACAAACACAAAACGTTTTAATTAAATAAGAATTAGCTTGACGTCCCAACCGTGATATAAATAATTTATTGTTTAAGTATGGAATTTTTAACCAACAGGTGCGATAATTGGCCGGCTCGGGAATGCACATAGTCTCGGGCTCTGCCCTCGACCTATTTGCATACTCTACCTGGCCGGCAAATAATCGCACCCGTTGGTTAAAAAATCGATAACTGCTCGATTTTATCCAATAACTATTACTTAAACTTTCAAAAGTATGGTGATAAGTTAGTTATCATCACACTTTTAAACAAGGAAAATATGAACGCTAGTATAATAAGACTTTTAGAGCACCACTTTACAACAATGAAAACGGCAAAAGAAGGATGACAATACATTTAATTGTTTATGTGTTGCCGCATTCATCCAGCATAAACTGGAACATAATCGAAATACATAACAGTTGCCTAGCAAATATCGTTCGGCGATCGAGAAGGTCTCATTGCATAAATCCGCTGTAACTGATGTATTCCTCAGAGCCTGCAGAACTAACTTACCTTTGGTAGCCATGTTGATGCACTGCTTCCATTACCAACATAGAACGGGTGGCAAATTTGTCATTTTACATGTGTGGGCGACACACTATCATTGTTTACTTCAACGTTACTAACCTGCACACCATACACAATCGATTCCGTGTGAAACCTTGACATATTCCAGATTCCATCAGCAGTGATATTTTTCTCCAAATTTTGCAAAATAGCAGGCAAGGACATTCTCTTCTTGAACACCTTTAGACTAAAATATGGATTCACTGCAGGTAACAGATTGTTGTTGGGTTCTGGGCAAACAGTTATAAGAGGGTATGGCATTTCTTCTTTGTAGACGTATACAATACTTGTCTTCAGTGGGGTTTTCATATAATGAGTTAACCGTTCAATGAATTGGTATGCTGTGATAACCAAAGCACCGAGTAATAAAACCAGCCAGGCAATGCGAATGACTGTTGGAACTTCTTTGTTGATGATTTTGTTAAATCCAGGAATTGCTGCAGTTGGTTTTTCCTCTTCTGTGAATTGATCACTTCTCTTGACAACGGCTCGTAATCGTTTCTTTTCTGCAGCGTGGATAATGATTTTTGGATAGAACAGTTTGATAAATTTGGAAAATGAAATTGAGGCTGTGCTTGCTATAATTTGTAATAATTCTAGGCCACACAGCCCCATCCATAATCCCAGTGTTCCTCCAAGATCACACATTAGGGTCCAGAAGCTGTAGGCAACTTTTTCCTCTAATACAGGGAACAGAATGAAGGGAAATATCAGCCTGAAACTTCTCTTGTACCGTGGCATGTCGTAGACATGTTGCATTGCAGCAGGATTAAGACGATAAAAATATTCCGTACATTTTCGTGGACAGTTGCATTCATCATGTCTGAATGTGTGTGAGACCATATGCATTAATTCGTTTGTGTGGTCTAACTCTTGTTTTGTTTTGCAAACACGTGATTCATTGAAGTCAGACATGTACGGCAACCTTTAAAAGAAGATATTTTAAGAATCTTATTAAACCATTCCTTACAATCTAAAGGTTGTGTGCAGTAAAGAGTTGCGATGCTGCTGGGCTGATTAGTATAACGCTATCCCCGACACCAGTGTCCGCCTGACGACAATTATTTTAAAGTCCTCAAGTTTCACCACTGGCTTGATCAGCGGTATAAAAGTCTATGTTAAAAGTGACATCGTTAATAAAATTTTAACACTAAGAAATATGCTATTTACACAACATCCTATTAATAAAATGGGGATTTCCTTGCTGAGAAGGTATAGCAGGGTAGGACTGTAACTTGGTTCACACTACGATAAAAAAAATCTCAATCTATTTAACGTTATCATGATGACAGCCACAAGTTTTAGGTTATTTGGTGCAATAGCAGCGCTGGCACCACTGTAAATTTATGGGCCTTTGTAGCAAGTGTAGCATGTAGGCACTGGATTTCATGGTTAGCACTGCTAGCCTTACTTCAACCAGCATAAGAGGTGCGAGCTTAGTATGCCAAACATCACCTGGATCGCCAAGCTTACAATAGTGGTATTTATACTGACAAAACTAAAGAAATCCGGGTTGGGTGTCATGTATTTGCTGTGCGGAACATTATGTCATTGCGATCTTGACTTCCAGGCTACGGGTGTCTGCATTCTACCCACTGTCTGAAGTAGTGGTCAGCTCACAGAATAGGCAACTACCCAATGCAGAATAGTTGAATTACTGTGTTTGCAATTAGTATTCCAAATAAAGACAGATTGATCAGTAAGGGTTAGGGTTGAATTCCAGCCATTGTCTGACATCTGCATATTCACGCAATAGCAAAGAGGAATTAGGAAGTGTTGACTTCTTCATTCCTCCTTACATTGCTATGTATGTACGTTCAGCACATTACACACGTGCACCCATAGCAAGACAACTTGGTGCCAATTTCAGGAAATTCAAGACTCCCTGATGACATAGGAGAATGTTGTTTATATATTGGTTTGACTCTGTCAGAATTCACTTACGATGACACTTTAAACATTTTATTTGTAACTTAAGATTTATGTAACTTAAAGGAACGAGCTACCAATTGTGGTGAAAATGTGAGATTTTTAACTGCGGACGATGCTGGCAGTCGGGGCATGCATCATTATTATAGACGATTACATGCAGTTCGTTTCTTATGTATCGTTTTTGTAGTTACCTGCAGACTTTGCCGGAGGAGTGCACAAATTGCTTAAAACAATTTATTAAACAGCCAGTAACAGTTCCGATATCGTCACAAGGTTGATTTGCAGTACTGATTCGTATGTCCTGAAAAAGAGTGTTAAATGGTATTACTGAAGTTTAGAACTAAACGCTAGTGAACACAACTTGATAAACATCTGTTGTATTGAGTGCGTGAACAAGGACGGAACATGACTTATTACGGAGCTTCCCAGTAATACATTGAACTATCAATTACATAACGATTGTTAACCCTCTGCCATCCTACAGAGGCAATTTCAGTTTTTGCGGCAATTGGCTGCTGTCTTAGAGGCTAAACGTGTAACCAAACCGTGAGCTCAACATGGGATCATAATTCTTAATGCTTAGTTTTGTGGCCATACCTTAAGTTGATTTTCATTCTCATGTCTGGTAAATCGGGGAAACACATTTAGATTTTGTAATTTATGGTTGAAAGTGCTATGTTTCCGATAGGATGAGAAGGCAAAATCAGAATAGGGAAAAATATGCAGTTAGTAAACAACACTGACTTCATCCATTATATACTCTTTAAGGAGAGGTAATGCAAGAAAAGCATTACTTATTAACAATATCCAAATCAGTAGTGATATGTATATACATGATCGTTAACACCTTCTAATGCTTGATTCTGATCCAGAATTGCAGGATTTATTATTTTAACTAAATGATCCAGTTGCTGTGTTTGGTGATCTTGATGGTTTAATTACCTAAGGAACGTTTTTGCATACTGCATCCAGTACAACACTGATATATCCCCAATTTGCTGTATTACAAAAAAAATCAAGATTGTTAACACCTAACAGATTAAATTACCAATTGCAGTCATTATATTTTTTGCTTTTATTGCAATGCAAAGTCTTCCTTCCATTTCCTTTGTTGCTAAATATACAATGTACGACGTTAGTGCTGTTTAATTCTTCTTGGTTTTTGGCGTGTTCTGGCCCAAAGACTGAACACAAGGGACACCCCTGAACGCAAGCCATCAAGGAGCAGAGGACGTCGCAAGACCGCACCACATTAGCCTTGTCAAAAAATCACACATTAATGCCCAAAGCAATGGGGAATAGAAACATTACAAACTAATCCCCAACAAATAAATATATAAGAATATGTACAACAACAAACCTACGCCATAACGTAAAAACACGAATAAGATCTAGGTAAAGGTGAAACAACCAAATCCTGGGTGAGGTGCAGTTTTTATGATCCACCTTGCCAACCTTCTATTTGGATTCATTTGTGTCTTTAAGAATGAGGGCCAAATGCTCTGTGTGGAGTACATATGCAGCGTTTTAAATGTGTGGCTGAAATTTCAAACCGCTTGCATCATTGACACTGTGTTTTCTCTCACAGCGTGCAATGGGTTACCGGCCAGGAACATCGAATCTAAAAAAGTTAAAATAAAGCTATGTACTAGATAAAACATCGAGATCAAAATGATACCCTAATAAAGAAGTGACCACACAACAAATGGACTCAGTGGGGACCCCAGACGCCTAATGTTTCATAGTATGAAGGGGACTAGCTCCCATAGAAAAGGTGACAACCAGGCGTCAACAACATTTTTTTTTAAAAAACGTGGTCTTCGACTACAGCGTTACGAAGAACAGAGCGTTTTTTCTTGAAGTGTTTTTTAAGAAATGTTGCAGATAGTCTCATGCAATAGTGTGAAAAGTCGGCCTTACGGAAGCCTTAGAAGGAAGGATACAAACGTCAAGAACCAGCTGAAGGTCTTCAAGTGGAGTGCCATATCGATACCTGGGATCAGTTCCCTTTCCCAATTGAACAACGTATGCTGCAAAAAATTTCCGAGCGAAGTAATGTATTGCGAAGTAATGTATGTAATGGTTTCGCATTTTGTCTGCCAGATGTGCAAGGCAGTTGCATTCAAGAGTTTTGGAGGACGACACGGAAGGCAGCAACTTTTTACTGTCTCAAAGTAGTTACATCTTTAGCAGATTGGTCTGCCACCTCATTACATAAATACGTGCGTGTGCTTTCCCAAGCCAGTTTCAGAGACATGGCAGGAAGAAGGTAATTTAAAATAGGTTAGGCAACAGCAACTTAAGTGTTGGAAGGTATTGTTTAAAGAACTGTAGTGAGACCTGAGAAGGAGTCGCTATCGATTGAAGGTAATCGTTGATTTTCAAGATGGTCATTAATTTACCTAATTGCTGCAGCAATTGCGTAAGAGCTGAAATACTGAGTTAAAATCCCGAAGTCGAAAATCCATCAGCAGACTTCCTTTCAATCACAATGACAAATACGGCGGTCCCAGTATATCCACCTACATGTGAACCACCAGGTGGACAGACTGGGATCACAGATTTGTCATGTTTCTTCATCACTAGGTAAAAAAATGGTAAATCGGATCGTTACGTCGAAGAACACAGTGTGGAAAAGCAGCTGGAGAAACTGGTTTCTCGAAAGTTATCCTACAGATACGTTGGAATGATCCTTCCATTCGCAAACAAGAATAGAGATGTATAACTCCAACAAAGACAAATAAGTTAACTCTATGGTATTACGGTAAGCATAGATGATGTGTAAGAAAAGTGATCTGACTACAGAGACTAGAGAATGAGAATGCTTGTCACATTTAGCTCTATCCCCAATATCAGCACACCGAATAATCATGGGTACAATGCAGCGCTGGTAAATAATTTTACTCACTACACTAGGAGGTATACTCCAGATCGTATGACACAACAACGCAAAGTTTACTTGTGATAGGAAGACCATTCTGCCTAAGACTAATAGTGTGAGCTGTCCAAGTCAACGGTAATACTAAAATTAGCTCATGGTGACACTGGGCGTGATTCTCTTTCTCTGAAAGAGAATGATTGACACAGCTTTCTCGACTCAAGTGTTGCTTCTCATATTACAATCTGTAATTATAATACACCTATTTGGGAATAGATGCAGTTAGGCAAGTTGAGATGTGATACACCATAATGAAAGAGGAAGAGCAGTTTCACTTTACAGGGTATACATTTGGTATTGTGCAGATTTCCATCTGCAGATTTCTGCTGGCCTCGAAAAGGCCATACAGAGGGTGCAGGTCGCCCTAAACTGCTGCCTACGGACAGCGACAGGCTGCCTACCATCGACGCCGGTACCAGCACTGCGCATAGAGGCAGGAGATGTGCCGCTTCGACTCAGGGCCAGAGAGGTTTTGGTAGCCCTGTGTCTCAAGGCGATTGCCAGAGGCTGCGCAGATCCAGTGGCAAGACGCTTGGTCTGCTACACCTCGTTGAGCCCGTGGATATGCAGAGAACTTGGGGCTCTTGGGATGGGTGCCACTCTGCTGCAGCAGCGTGTTCTGGGTGTCTTCCCAGCCCCTAGGCTGGTGGGTGGTGGGCACCCATGGTGCTGGTGTGATGAGGTACTGCCGCTCTAGGCCTGTTCTGAGAGCATGGGGATGGGTGATGACTGGGTTGACAAGTACTGCGACACGTCATTTTTCGGCGGGGTTTGGGAGGGAGAAGCAGGTGTTTGCATCCCAGAGCTTCATCAGGAATACTGCGACTTCTTCAAGTGCCTTCCTTCAGCCTTCATCAGGGAACTGGTGGCTCTGGCGATAGCACTGAATGTCGGGTTGGACTTGCAATTCACGCAGTTTCGGGTCTTCTCGCCTTTCCGGCTTTTCCAGTGGCATGATGTCTGTCACCGACTTGTGGTTGAAATTGGCCTGAAGCCTCTACACACCAAACAGCGGGGAATCAGAGTAATGGTGTGGTGGTTGGCTGGACACAGTGGTTGCCCCGGGTACAAGCTAGCAGATGTGTTGGCAAGGAAGGGGTTTGACGAATGGATTAATATTGCAGCGTTTCTGGTCACGCCCAGGGATTTACAGCCAGTCCTAAAGTGGGTGACTACCAGGGACTGGCAGAATGAGTGGGACAGCAGTACAGTGGGCCGGATCCTCTACGGTATCCACACGGAGATTTCCCGGCCGTGCAGCCTACACATTTTGCCTAGGAGGGACGCGGCTATGCTGTCTAGGCTCAGGACGGGGCATGTCCTGCTACGGAACCTTGAGTTCCATCTGGGCATGGGGCCTACCCCCATCTGCAGGTGGAGTACGGAAGCTGAGACCATCGTGCATTTTCTCTTGGTGTGTCATCTCTGGGTAGCCTACCGGTGCCACGTGTGGGGGGACTGGAATGTGGACCTGAAGGAAATTCTTGGCGCCTCCTCGCACGAGGCAGGAGTAGTTTCTACCATGTGGCGGGTTGTGAAGTTTTGCAGGGAGACAGGGAGGTTTCGATCGGCTCAGTTAGGGTGGTTTGCAGAGTGAGACAGGTGGGGTAAGCTGAAGTAGAATTAGTGGGCATTTAGGAAGTATGAACTCTGTTAGACGTAGGCAAGACCTAGCTCGGTTATTATCACAACAGTATCAATATTGTTACAATTAACGAGTTCACAATAAGGGCGAGATGAAGAAGAGGCTGTGCAAACGGAAAGACCGTGGGGACCTCCACACTTAAGACAAATAATTTTGTTTGAACATAATTTTGTTGGCAGTACGACCGAATCTCTGACACTGGCAACATCTTGTTACTGGAAGTTATTCTTCAATTTTAATGGCCGCACCATCAAGAATACAAGAAGGACATTTTTTCAAAACCCGAAAAAACGTTACCAGACATTTCTGCATTATAGTTTACTGTTGCTTAGTTTCTGCGTTTTTTTAGAAACGAATTTTAATTCCTGAAGGAGAAGATCTTTATCCAATAGTAGAAAGATTGTTTAAATTCTTTTCTATGATCGTTTCTGTCAAAACTGTTGTAAGAAGCCTTTATAAATACCAATGAATAAAATTGTTGATTTTCTTCCTCCGTTGATGGTTTGCAAGCAGAACGCTGTATCACCAGTGCCCTTTTTTTGAGAAGGTCAAGTTGTTTGGCACATGCGCACTAAACATCTAAGCTGAATCTTTTAGTATCATGTTTTGCCATGGTTTTATTAGTTTGACGATGTCTACTGGTAAAGATGTTATAAAATTTTCCTTTGTTTCAGCTGTGATTGGTTCAGTTTCTTTCACTCTTCAGTAGTTCCATGCTGTAATAATAACTGTGTGGGTAGTACTGTTTGGGGCCTTCTTTTAATTGTTTTAATTCTCTCGCTTAGTTGGGATCAACTACAATAGGAAGGACTACTTACTGAAAACATGAAGGGCCATGTCACCTACAAAAATGGCCCCTTACATTTTCACTCTGTGAAGACTGAAGAGCATCTGTTCTTTGTCTATTTTTGAATGGACAGAAATCTTTATCATCAGGAAAGTAGTAAAAGGAAGCTAAAAACAGTCTGGCAATCAGATTACTGAAACCAAGTCTGATTATGAGCTTGGTCCATAGCTTCTAATATTTTATGACCTCCAGAGCTTGTAACAGAACTCCTCCTTTTGAACTTTTCCTCTACAGACTTAAACTCTCGCAAATCAAGCATGTAGATTCAAGTTTCTTTTGGGAAATCTCTGCTTCTTTGATGATGCAAACTGCTTTAGTAAAAATGCAGTGTAGAATGTCTTGATTGTTATGAACGGTTCTATTGTCATTCACATGGAAAGTAAGTTTAACACTACCACTATGAATTTGATTGGTTGCTTTCCTAATAATGTCTAGGTGATTAAGAAAAAGGGTCGAATCCATTAGGTCGACGGAGTTCCTTTTAAAACGAGTCTGTACAATTTCCTTTTCAAAATGTACAATAGGAGGCAATGGAGGCTGGTCCTTTTCTGAAATTTCCTCATCCGATTGCTCCACTCGATTTCTTTTCTTGATGAATGCCCTTGGACGTCGCCATTAGCTTCCAAAACTCCTGAACGTGTGTGAAGAACAAGTTTAGAATTACAAGAGGAAGCTAGAGTCAAAATCAGAAATCGAATAGGGTGATACAACCTAGAAGTAGTTGTATCTAGAATGACCATAGGAGAAACATCTGACAGAACTCACAAACCTGATCAGGGGATATGTTGGTAGGAGTGGAGGCAGTGATGTATGCAGAAGCAGTTGGGATGGTGTGGTGGTGACAATAGGAAGCGAAATTATGGGAAGAGCAGAAGAGGAACATGGCTGCCGTCTGTTAAGTCTTTCAGGGCAGGTCCCTTCATTGAAAATTGTATAGTTTGTGAACCAGGCGAAAATTTTTTCAGTGATAAAATTTAAAACATTGTTATTGTATGCCTTTGTGAATTTGGTCTAGTAGGGTGTGCGACCACAACTTTTTCAAGTCGAGTCGAGTTCGAGTCGAGTTGGGAGTTGAGTATCGAGTTTCGAGTCGAGTTCGAGTTTTGAGTATGGTGTTACAAACTAAGAATAACTCGGGGAATTCTATGATTTTTTCACAAAAAAATCTGGAAAACTCCGGGAGAAAAGCAAAGCCAGGTTTTTGGGCCAAGGCCAAATTGCATTAAACACAGTACGTTAAGACATTGTGGTAAAAATTATATCTTATTACTTTTGTGTTGAAACCTAAAAGTTCAATAAATAGACCTGATTTCTTGCAACATGTCAACCCTAGAAACAAGTAAAACTGTTAACCCATCTGCGAAAAAAATTTCCTTCCAAATATTACGGTAAATAACCTGGAAATTGACCTCAAATACTCTGAAAACCTGGAAAACTCAGGGGATTTTCCTTCAGTATTTTTGGTGGGAACCAAGCAAATGCTGAACCAAACAAATTTAGTTTTTCCTGTATCAAAAACAATACACACATGACAGTCACTATGTAACTACAAGAAATATTCCACAGTTTTTAAGAATTTTTTTTTTACAAACTTAAGTAAATGTGGTCAGTTTTGTTGCAATTTGTTGAAGACATTACGATATTTTTTGCTAAAACGCAACATCGATCTCCACTGTCCCAAACTAAAGGTTGTAGAAGTGAGAACGTCTCAGACTGACTGACAGAAGCAAAAAGGAGTAACGAGATTCCCATCGCGATACTGTGTAAAACTCGAAACTCGAAAATTTCGAGTTTAAAGTTTTAGGGTCGAGTCGAGTTTACACAACGAAGTGAAACTCGAACTCGACTCGAAATTTCGAGTTTTGCACATCCCTATTAGTCAGAAGACCCATTGCAACTTATAGGCAGGAAGTAGAAACAATTATTGGCTAAATGCATTCCTTTGTGAGATTGGCTGATTCAAAGGACCGATTGCAACTTACAGACAGGAAGTCGAACCGATTATTGGTTTCCAAGTAAGAGTAACGGATGCTAAAAAGCAGAATAAAAAAAATCATGCAGTAAAAATAGTTAAGACTGTGTAAGCTTTTATTATGACCTTACATTTAATAATGATGCTGCGACTGGGATCTGATCCAGAGTAAGGTGGATCAAATCCCAATCATGGTATGCATGAAATACTGATCCATAATAAAAGCTTACCAAATGTAAGAAATTTTAGTGTTTATTTTTTGTGCTATTGTGTTACTTTTGCAAATGTGGAAATTAGAGAGATCAGTTTATATTGATTTAACAGTTTCCGTATATTTTATAGCACGCCTATCCCATGAGAAAATTGAAACATATTCAGTAATCAGTCAAAATGTTAATCAAACTTAATTTTTTCTTTGACTTGTTAAATAATAACAGGCTTTATTTAAATATATAGTTTCATTTTTGTGCCAGAAGAAATAGTTTACGAATTTTATTGTTACAAATTAGGTCATTGTAAACTAATTTCGTTTTCGTAATTCATGTTTTCCTGTTTGAAAAAAAAACTTAAGAGTTACCTCACTGTAAGTGGATCTGTAAAGTTTGTAAATTTTGAGGCTGCAATTTTCATTTCCCTGGCAGAACTGGGATTTTGTTATCTGCTGAGCAGCCACAATCGTGACTAAGAATACATTTGTATAACTAGTAATTTATAATTTTCATTAATTATGGCAAGACCTTCAACTCTTCCTTTTGGTCTGCTATAAATAATTGTTTTGCAATATTAAGTATTTCCCAGTTAGAAAATTATAAAAAATCCTGGTTGTAGGCCCAAATTAATTAAAAAAAATTATTGAAAAAAATTTAACATATTTAGGTTGATTTTATCATAGTGTATATAATAGGCACAGAACACACAAGTTCACATAGAACTTCTTGTTTTTTCATAGAATAAACAATAATAGCAGGTGAATATAAAAAGACACAAACACAATATTGTTTCATACAGAATAAGAGATTCAAATGAAATGTAGCTGAACCAAAGTCATTTTGAAGAAATACAAAAAAATCCTTAACTTGTACGATTAGTAATCGTTGGTTCAAGATTTAAATAATTCCGAATGTACTGGGAGACATAATTCCGATTTTCGTTGTTGTTAACAAATGATTTCGAAGTAAGTAATACTAATGTAACGTTTGTTATGGCTAAAAGCTTCACAAAACACTACAATAGTATTACTGAAGTTGACAAACATACCTGCTTAATTTGCATATTATATTCAGTTGTCCTATTAGCTTCTAAGTTGAGACTTCCTTCAAATTCGTAATCAGTGTACTTATTCAATGACGCGACTTCTTCTTCATGAACCATGACCTAAAAATATTAGTTAAACATAAGTAATTTTTTTTTGTTCCTTCCGTGACATTTTCGTGGTGCTCAATATACGGATTTAAACAGTCCAAAATAAATATAAATTTGGTTACAAAATACTGAAACTTTACAGATTTATTCCGAGAAGACATACTTTTGAAATTCAGTAATTTTCATGATTCTGTGACAATATCCCTCTGGTAAATATACCCCGGACAACCCAATAACTGCCCCACTGGACAACAGTTCCCTAGGATAGTATCCCCTAGAAAATAACCTCCTAGACCATATTCCCACATTCCCCCTCCCCAAAAAAACAGTACTGTAATCTACAAGAAAAAAATGCACAATTTTATAAAACCAAACTTACTGTGGAAAACTTCAATTATGTAATTACACTGAATGAAATTACACTGAATGAAATGAATCAGTCAACTGCTAAGAAAAAATAATAACATTAATAAAACGTGCAAGCTTACAATTTATGTAATTCCAATAGCCTAAATCAGAACAGTCAATTATATGATAAAATGATATAATCAAGGCAAAGACCGCTCTAGCAGTCGTTATGTAAGCCTCAGCATGAACTTCCATGTTAAACGTCAAACTCTGAACACTTATGGTTTCGCCCAGAATTTACATAGACCAACGAAATTCAGTATTTGAGGTCGTTTCGAAAATATTTCATTGCATTGCAAATTTTAATGACAACAATCGAACCGTTCGCCATCCATGGAACGGCCATTTCTTGGTGTTGTTCTTGTTGTAGGGACTCTTTGCCCTCACCTGAAGATCAAACCACTTAACCGATTTCCAAATTCTATAGATGAAAACGTAGGTATGGACAACGCCTAGGGCAATCCGTATGGTATTTTAATGTAACTACAATATTGTGGCGGAGAGCAAAATGGGCTAGAAATTTTGCTCTCACCTAGAGATCAAATCACTGAGCCGATTTTCAATTTATATAGCTTAAAATGTAGGTATTAACATTGATCAGAGCCTTTTTTTTACCAGAGTCTTTTTGAACACGATTTTCCTGTGACTGCAGTATTTTCGTCGGCAGAGCATTTATTATTGAAGAGCACTGGACAGAAATCATAAAGTGGAGTACACACATTCTTGCAAATCCCGCTAAGAGCTTGAAATTTGGTACACAAGTCTTTCTTAGCCGTACAAATCGACCCAGCCATGAAACCCCCCGCATTAAATATCCCCAAGGGTGCCAGCACCTTCCCCTAGCTTCCCATGCTCCCTCCTTGAGGCATGGGCAACAAATTATTACAAATCAGGATAAAACGTGAAATTTGGTACACAAGTCATTCTTAGCAGCATAAATCGAATCAGCCATGGAACCCCCATGATATACCCCCCAAGGGCCCCCAGCGCCCCCTGTTCCCACTACGTTATGTTTGATCAATAATTTTTTTTCAAATTGAGGTAAATAATTGAAATTTGGTACACAAGTCATTCTTACAGAAGCAGTAGAAATCGAACAAGCTTTGGAATCCCCATGAAATACCCCCAAATGACCCAAAGCGCAGCGTCATTGAGGTTTGACCAACAAATTCTTGCAGATCGAGTTAGAAGCATGAAATTTGGCACACAAGCATTCTTAGCATTACAACTCAAACCAACCATGGAACCCCCAACGAAATCCACCAAAGGGTCCTCACACTGCCCTGTGGCCCCTTCCGGATGATTGACCAACAATTATTGCAGATTGAGCGAAACGATTTAATTGTGGCACGCAAGTGATACTTAGAAGTACACATCGAACCAGCCATGGAACTCCCCCCCCGCAAGTCTATCCTCCTCCTCCGTGTGGCTTGACCAACAAATTATTGCAGAAAAAAACATGAAATTCGGTACACAAGTCATTCATAGTAGTACAAAATGAACTAGCTGTGGAACCCCCTCGAGATAATCTACAAGGCACCACCATGCCCCCCTACCTTGCCCCTTCCTTGAGGCTTGGCCAACAAATTCTTGCACATAGTGCTAAAAGAATAAAATTTGGTACACAAGTCATTGTTAGCTGTAGAAATGTAACCAGCTGGAAGTCCCACAAAATTCTCTCCCCTTATTCCCACTCCATGAGGTTGATACCTGAAAAATGATTGTTGATTGTACTGGAAGCATTCATTGTGGTATGCCTGTCATTCCAAGCAGTAGAAATTGAACCAGCCATGGATCCCCATTCAATACCCACAGCATCCTCCCCGTCTTGTGCACTCCCATAAAGCATCAATGACCAACAAATTCTTGCTGAACGTACTAAAAACATATATTGTTGTAGTAGTAGTCGAACTATATACGGAACCCCATGAGATATCTCCAGGTGCTTCCTTGTGTCCACTTCATGAGGCTGATGATCGACAAATTCTAGTTCGCTTTGTACTACTAAGAATGAGTTATGTACCAATTCATGTTTTAGCGCAATCAGCAAGAATTTGTTGACCAATTAACTCGGTGAATGTGGTGGGAAACAGGAAGGGGCCTTAGAGGGGTATGTCGAGGGATTCCATCACTAGTTTGATTTATAAGCTATGGCTTTTTAGCTCAATGTTCATGATTTGCCCAAATTCTAGCCTGTAATATCTTTACTTCACCTGGAGGTCAAACCAATGAACCCTGTCGACGCGCCATTAAGCCTCATCTCCCCCCCCCCCAATGAACCCTTGCTCAAGTTTTAAAGCTAAAAACATAGGTATGAAGAAGGCGTAGAGCCTTTCTAATGCTATGTGACTACAATTGTTGTTCTTCTTTTTGTTGGGGAAATTTTGCTCTCACCTGTAGATCGAACCAGGCATTGGGTGTGACAATTTAAAAAGTACCAATACATGCAAAGGGTTTTACGCATGTATCCATTTAACCAAACCACCTGTTCATAATCACTTAATACCTACAGCCAATCACCTACAAGACTACATTAAGCTGGCATCAACACATTTCTACCAATCAAAATCCAGGGACTCACTATTTAAAGCATAGCCGACTGAGTTCTCTCATCATTCGACCAGCAGACTAGGGTGAGTTAGGTGTGACTGTTGGAACATTTTTTCGAATTCTGCTGATTTTTATTTTATTTGGTTATAGTTTTTAACATGAAACCTTACATCCTTATGACTTGTAAAAGTTTTATTTCTATGACCCAGCTCTGCTGTTATTTTATTATTTTTATTTTTAGGTTGTTTGACATGTTTTGAACCCTTCAGCTGAAAACGGTTCCGACCTAGGAACCAAACGTCGTGATTGCGTATTTTCACCAGCACTTGATGGCGACTCTGTTTGTTATATTTCTAAATAGTTAACATACAGGGTAAATGGACCAGGGACACGGGTGGCTGAATGTAAATGTGTTCCCGGGCCAACTGT